>CM033272.1:38821601-38833609 GCA_019343175.1 Oedothorax gibbosus | reverse complement strand
TTTTTTACTTTTAACTGTTTTGTCAAACCGACTTTTTTATCTAAAAAAGGGGGAGATTAATTTTTTTTGGGAAAAAAAAAATCCTGCGCCCGAATCTCCGATTTCCCGAAACAAAAGGGGAACCCATTTATTTTGTTTAGCATTTAAAACGAAAAAACCCCGTTTTTAAAATTCTTAAAATTTAAAAAGAAAATTTTTCCTTTCGATTTTGAGCAAAAAATGGGAAATTTTTGGGGGAAAATTCTAAAAAAGTACAGCTTTAAAAAAATTTTTCTTTTAGAATCCGAAGTACCCTTAATTCATTTCTAAAATCTTTACCCCCCTAGCAGTTTTCCCCCTTTTTTATTTTTAAAGCATAAAAAAAGGGGAATTTTTAGATGTGAAAGGGACACTTTAAAAAAAGTCCTATTATGCCCCCAAATTTTTTTTCAAAAAAATTTTTCCAAAAAATCTAGTCAACTTTGTTATGTTATTTTTTCCCTTTAAATGAAAAAAAATTTAAAAAAAAGGTTTTTAAATTTTGATTAAAAAAGTCTTCATCCCAAAAAAATTTTAATTTTTTTTTATGTAACTTTCCCCACCTCTCTTTATGTTTACGATCCCCAAATTTAAATTTCATTTTTACCCCAAAAAAAACCTTTCACTGAAAGGGAAAAAAAAAAAATTTTTGTATCAAAAACAAAATCTTTCTACAAAAATTTAAAAAAAAGCTCAAAAACCCAAAAATATTTCTTTACACTAATAGTTGTAAAAAATTTTTTATTTTTAAATGTTTTTAAGAGTATTTCGCTTACTTTTGGTATTTTTTTGATGCATTTAAAGAAAAAGACCCGCCTTTAGCAACGTCCTTTCACAAGTAAAAAATATTTTCTGAAATAATTTTTACAGTATATTTTTTCCCAAAAAAATGGGGTTTTTTTAATGCGAAAAAAAAAATTTTTTATGGGGACTTATATTAGTACTATTTCAAGGGGAAAAAAAAATAATGATCGGTTTTTGAGCAAAGGGGTTGGGCTTTTTTTTTTTTTAAAAAAATTCAATTTTTTTTTAAATAAATCATTTTTTTTCCCCCAAAGTTAAAAAAATCATAATTAAGTATGAACTACCTTTTTAAAGAAAAATTTCGAGTAAACAAATGTCTAGTTTATGAGTTTATAAAAAAACACAAAATAAACAAAAAAACTTCTTTTTATTATTTTAATTTGGCACGTTTCTATCAAAAAAAAAGGTAAAATGGTTTAAATAAAAATGAAAGAGTCGGTAGTCCCCTTTAGTATTTCAAGTAAATTTTAAATTTAAAAAATGGATTTTAAAAAAAAAAAAAATTAAAATTTTTTTTATTTTCATATTTTTTTTCAAACTTTGTATAAAAAAATTTATGGGCAATTTATATTTTAAAAAAGAAAAAACATTGAGAAAAAATTTTTTAAAAAAATTTTGAAACAAAATTTTTTAAATAAAAATTTAAA
Source organism: Oedothorax gibbosus (assembly GCA_019343175.1). Lineage (NCBI taxonomy): Eukaryota > Metazoa > Arthropoda > Arachnida > Araneae > Linyphiidae > Oedothorax > Oedothorax gibbosus. Next base: position 38,832,140 of record CM033272.1, on the reverse strand, counting down.
AAAAAAAATAAAAAAATTTTTATCGAAAAAAAAATCCCGAACTTTTTTTAGATTTAATATTTTAAAATAATCTTTATATGCAAAAATTTTAACACAGACAGTTAAAAAAAAAAAAAAATAAGCTAAGGTACTTTTTAAATTTAAATCATGGTGACTTTTAAAAAAACCCAAATACACGTTATGAGCCTCAAAAAAAAAAGGAAAGGGGAAACCCGCAATCAAGATTAGAAAAAAAAATTTCTTAACAGCAAGAAAAAAAAAAAACCCTGCAATCTAAAAAAAGGGAAAAACCCCCCATTTTTTTTAAAGTTCTTTCTTTTAAAAAAAAACCCCAAAAAAGAAAAAACCCCCCCAAAATGGACCCCCAAGGCGCTCCCCCCAAAAACGATGTTTTTACCCCTGACCCCCAAAAAAATTTCTAAAAGGCGTGGCCGTGGGGGGGCGTGGTTTCACAATTCTCACATTCCCTTTTTTATTTTCGTAAAAACCCTTACTTTTAAAAAAAATTTAAATTTTTAAATTTTTAAAAATATTTTATTAAATAAAAAAATTTTTAAATTTTTTTCCAGGGGGAAAAATTTTTTGGTTTTTCCCACCTTTAAAAAACCCAAAAAAATTTTTGTGAAAAAAAATTAAAATTTTAAAAAAAATAAAAAAATTTTTAAAAAAGTATTTTAAAAACCACAATTTAAAATTGGGGTTTTAGAATTAAAAAAAAACGCACAAAATATTCCTGAAAATTTTTTGTTTTCAGGGAAAAAAAAAAACATTTTTCCCCTAGACTTGGGGTTAGCCAGCCCGATCGAGGAAAGGGAAAAGGGGAAAAAAGGGGGGTCCGACCCCCCTTTAAATTTGGGAATTTTCCCCAAACCTTTGTCTGTTGTGGGAGTGAGAGCATTTCCAGAAAAAAGTATTCCACCAGTGTTTTATTTATGCTTGCAGATGCTGTTAATGTCTGTAACAACCTATGGGCATGGGGTGCAAGTATGTGTTTTACATCTCGCCTCGTAGTGGTCATTCGATCCTTTCTCTTTTATGGCTTTTAGTTTCAGATAAGGCAAAGGTTCTTTTGGCACACCAAAAATTTATAGGAGAGGGGAGGCGCGATCACTCTATTTTCCTATTTTTTGACTTCTACACCCCCTGCTGCTTCGTCCAGGATGTTTCAGAATCAGCACACAAGATATCTTAGGTTGACCGGAAACCATGGTCCAATTAAGAATAGAGGGTAAAGAACCTTCTCAATGGGAATAAGTTTTGGGTTTCTTTCTTTGGATAGAATTTTTCAGAAAACAATAAAAAAAACGAGTCGTAGACCCTATTTTTTTGTGCAATTTGTGTGACTGGTAAATGAGTAGATTTGAAATAAATATTATATATTATTTACCTATTAACGGCTATTAGTTGAACCAAATCACCTAGGAAAACTTGACCTAAGGTTATGATACCATTCAAATGTATTTTGCAGGTTTGATTGGTTTTTTTTTGTTTTTATGTAATCAGGAACATAGAAATCAAAAACAATAACTCAAAATAATTAATAAAAAAAAAATGAGGGTGCTTAACAAAGAATGGGTCTTTTAAAGATATTTTTAAAAAGCCCTCAGAAAAGGTTATTGGATGGGCGTCCCATGTCATACAGATACAGCAGCCAAAATGTTTGGTCCACCTACAAATGCTTATAACAATGTATGTCAAAAACTTCTAAGGTTGCTATAAAATAAAAGCTTAATCATATAAAGCAAAGCCAGTTTTTAGATTTTAATGAAAATATTCTACTGATTATTTTAAATCATTGTTTGATCATTAAGTTAACTGCCAAACTTAGTCGACTCAAGCTGTAAAAAATGAAAAAAGGAAGATATTCAAAAAATTGGGAAAAGAAACAGCAGCTACATACGTTTGAAAAAAAAAGCTCAATCAAGCTTTAAAATTATTTAAAAATCAACTAAAAAAACTATTGAATAGTGAAACGTTTATCGTAAGAAAAAAAACTTCTAAATCGAAAACTGAATGCATTTGCAGAATAAGTAGGTAGGTAAGGTAATCGTTTCCGGCTGCCTATTTCTAGCCTCCTTCAGGAGCTTTAACACAGCCAATAACGCCCCGTAATTTAGAACCCTGGTCAAGTGACGAGGTCGACACCTGAGCGGGCACCCAACGGAACTTCGAGCGACATCGTACGCTAACGCCGTCGGGACTTTGGACTCCACAGATTTAACGAGCACGTCTGTCCCTCTGTACTCGGGCCCATCCGTGATGAGGATTTTGCTACTATTTCCAGCACGGATCCGATTTATAGGATGACTGGCAGTAGGTGGGATTCGAACCCCCGCACTCCCTTAGAGGGTTGAATCTCTAGGCTGATGCCCTAACCACTCGGCCACGGACGGGCCGCAGAATAAGTTTTATTTGATATATGATGTAGCAATAGTTTACCGGCTGTCGATTTCTATCATTCCGCGAACGAACTTAAACACAGCCAATTACGCCTCGTCATTTAAACGAGGTCAATTAACAGTAAGTTTATTTACAACACCGTTTCCTAGTTTAGTTAGATTTTCGTTTTCTTTTTGTACACTCCTGATGATGATAAAGTGATCATTAAATCTATTTCAAAATGGAAGAGTTTGTCTTTACAACAACTTTATTTATTCGCGCGGTTAGTTATACGAGCTACATATTCGCCCTACAGAACTTTAACGCAGCCAAGTACACAATGTAATTTAAGATAGCAGTCAACTAAAATCTATTTCAAATGGAAGGTTTGTCCTTTACAACAAACTTATTTATTCGGCGGTGTAGTTATACGAGCTACATATTCGCCCTTGGAATACTTTTTTAACACTATTAAATGACAGACCACTCACAGATAGTATTTGAAAATCACACAGTTGTGATGATAAAACGATTAATTTTTGGAAAATTATAAATCAGTTTAGAAAAAATAAAATAATGTAAGTTCCGCTACATCTTTTAGTGCAAGCAATTTAACACAAACAATTGTATTTGACAAAAAAAATATTATTATCGTAAATTACGCGTTCGTTACAAAATAAAAATACGGGTTTTTTTTTTTTTTTCAAAATTTTTCAAATAACGTAAAAGAATTCATTTTAAAATTAGGACGAAAATTACGCCCGAAACGCTTTGTAGGTGTCAAGTAAATTTATGACGTCACTAGTAACTAAAAACAAACTCTGAAACACCATTTTGGAATCTACTTTAAGCAAATTTGAATTCTGTAAAACCTCCTTCCATTATCTATATAATTCTTATTTTAATAGTAAATTAGATTAAATTCAGTTTAATGAACCCCACAAAAAAACAATCGACGTGTTTGTGATCACGTGACGTACCGATGAAAAAAAGCAATTTTAAAATGATTTTTATTGATTATTTAAATACTTATTTTACAAAAAAAAATATATGCGTTTGTTTTTGGGTTCAAACTATAGTTAATTTAATATTGGAAGATATTTTATCGATACAGTAAACAACCCTATTATTTTTCTAACTTTTTTTTAATGTAAGTTATAACATAGACACATTTTATTTTTAAAGCATAAAATGTCACTACTTACATAATATTTTAACGTAATAAGCTAATAGAATATCTAAGAATTGATTTTTTTTTAGTCTCAAGTCACTAAACTTTCACAGAAGTGCCATAGACCACACAATTACTATAGGCTGAAATATAACACCTACGTCCGACAATTTTGTCGCTAATCTGGCAACCCCGCCAAATTCAGTTTTACGGCAACCCTTGTCGACGAAAGTTTGGCAAAATTGATAAATCGCGAACCTGAATCTGAAGTTCGGCAACCTTGTATGTTGTTCTATTTTTTTCTATTTGAAAGTTTGTAGTAATTGTTTTTATTTAAAATTAAAGATTTTTTGTACACATTGATTTTTAATTCGATTTTTAAATATTTAAAATTATTATTTAAAGTCTGGGTCAAGACACTGACCACCCACAAAATGATCTCCCCCACTTTTGGCGCCAAAGACTATAAAATGCCCTAAAGCATTCAGCTTCCTATTACAAGCGAACGCTTTTCAAGTGACCAAATACCACCCACGAATTGCGATTCTCAATCTATTTGGCGCCAGGGACCATAAAGTGCCCTGAGTATCAAGCTTCGTATTACATGGGAAAGCTTTTCATGGGAACGCTTTTTCAAGTGACCAAAGACCGCTGACCGACAAAAGCTACTTTTGTATCACCCTCTCCCGCGCTAATTTTTTCTCAGAAATGTTAATTATTGTTGGTCCAGCATTCTTGTTTTAGTTCCCTAGGGCTGGACAATTATTGGGTCCAGTTTCTAAAGACCCACTTTGCTGATAGATAAAAGCTACTTGTCGCGCTATCTCTCTCTAAAAACATCATCACTAATTATTGTGAGCCCTGCTTTCTTCATTTGCTATCCAAAACGATCATCCGCTTTATCAAGGAATCCAATTGGCACCACATGGAGTCTAATTTAACTGTGCTTTGATGTAAACTGGTCCATTTCCTGTCGGAGTCGCATCTGAAAGAAACATGTGCCCCCAGGAAGTCGCAGGGATTTTTGAGACTCTGCCCTAACTCTCAATGAAATTATCTCCTCTAGGGCAAGCACTATAAAAAAAACCGTTTCCTAGTAAGCAGACATGTGGTCACAGCTAATTTTGGCTCCAGAAAATCATTAAGAATATAAAACGCCCACAACATTGAGCTTCAGGTAATAACAGCAGATACGATAATACCAAGTCTGGACGTCCAGGGTTGTAAAAAAAAGACGGTCATTTTGTGCCATATGAAACCATGAGACTCGGGGTTGAAATTCTTTACATGGTAGTGTCGCCAATGTCCCCTTGACTCGGGAAAACTTTGTTCTCGGGGCGATCCAGATAGGAAATGAACAGTTTACACCACTCACATGGGGCCAATTGGTTGCCAGGGGTAGTTGTATATTTGTTTTTGAATTTTCTTACTGCTAAGATTAATTACGATTGCATATCTTTCAAAAAAGTAATTTTCCCCTTATATTAATTTTTTTAAACTATTGCAGCTTTTTTTTATAATAATTGTATTTCTTGTACAGTATTGAAATATGAAGACATTTTTTTTATATTTATATCGTTTTAAAACAAAATTAATTTAAATGGATGTTAAGTCGTAATTGATTAAATTCTTGAAAACCAACATAACATAATATTGGCAATATCTTGTTTACTTTTCTTTAGTTAATTATGTTTTGTTCTTTCAAAATCAATTTTGGATGGGTTTTCTATTTACAACATGAATTTAAAAAAAGGTAATTACCCTAAACTCATGTAATGATGTTAATAATTGTTCAAGAGTTACTAATTTGTTAAATACTTAAAAGTAGAAACATGTCTTCAAGAACGGATTGTTTTCTAATTGACCGTTGGACTCCTTTGAATGGAAGGATGTTTTGAATAAAGAAATGAGAAACTCATTCCCTACACCCGACGCAGCTATCCTTAATTACTTGACTCCTAATTGCTTCTTGCAGGTGCTAAATGAGAGGAAATTTGTTTACCTTTGACCGGGTGGCGCCGCAGAAATCTGGTTTGCATCTTCTTTGTGTCAGCAAAAAAAAAAAAAAAAAAAAAAAAGATTAGACATTGGGTGTAAAAGTATAGCAGCCATAGAGTTTAGAAAAAGATGGAGATGCAAAACAAAGTGAAGCCGTCAAAAAGTCGCCAAGCAACCCTAGTACGGACAAACAAACTACATTGTATATATGCTCATATTGGCATGTATTGTATAACACACCCATTGTATTATATGCAATTGATGGATCGATTGCTTGCATGAGAATTTTACTTCACATTTGTTAAAATAGTTTACAAACAATTTCTTTTAAACAATTAATGATTCCAGTTAAGTTACTGCCAATTTTAAGAAATTCATATTAAGTTCATTTTCCAGGGTAGGAGCAGCCATAGAGTTTAGAAAAAGATGGAGATGCAAAACAAAGTGAAGCCGTCAAAAAGTCGCCAAGCAACCCTAGTACGGACAAACAAACTACATTGTATATATGCTCATATTGGCATGTATTGTATAACACGCCCATTGTATTATATGCAATTGATGGATCGATTGCTTACATGAGAATTTTACTTCACATTTGTTAAAATAGTTTACAAACAATTTCTTTTAAACAATTAATGATTCCAGTTAAGTTACTGCCAATTTTAAGAAATTCATATTAAGTTCATTTTCCATATATATACATGCATAATTCTAGTCAATAGGCTTTTTTTTTTTTAAAGTTTTTATTTAGGCGTAATTAATTAGTACTGAGTTTTAAATGCATGTACCATTTTAATGTTAATTATCAATTATTTTTCAGTTATTTTGAATTCGAAAAACGGATAATTCGTATTCTACTTATAACAGAATAAAAAAATAATGACTGACCCTAAACTCATGTAAATGATGTTAAATGAAGAGCTTAGTGAGAGAACGTGCTAAATAACATTATTTAAAAAAAATTTGATTTTTGTGTCAATAAACATAATATTCCATTCTTTATAGACAAAAAGTTCCCCCTTTTTCATAAACTCAAAGTTAAGTACGTTTTTTTACCGTTTGCTAGTACCGATTTTAACGGATTTAAGTGCAAAGTAAAAACTTCAAAGCTCATTTTTTCGTTTTCACCTTTTTGTCACTTTTAAAGTTCTCCCACTAAGCTCTTCAATTGTTGAAGAATTACTAATTTGTTAAATACTTAAGGGTAGGAACAGGAGTTCAAAAAAAGATTGTTTTATAATTGACCGTTGGAGTCCTTTGTATGGAAGGATGTTTTGGTTAAAGAAGTGAGAAACACATTTGTCACAACCGACACAGACGTCCTGATTACTTGACTCCGAATAACTGCTTGCAGGTGCTGAATGACGGTTAATTAGTTGATCTTTGACCGGGTGGTTCGGCAGAAATCTGTTTTGCATTTCCTTTGTGTTATAAAAAAAGATGATACATTTTGTCTAAAAGTGCAGCAGCCATAGAGTTTAGAAGAAGTTGGAGTTGGAGATTCTTGGCGAGAAGCAAAGTGAAAGTCGCCAAGCAATCCTAGTAAGCCCAAACATACCGCTCACTCAATATTAGTTTATGCTGAAACGCATCATTTTATTCCTTAAAAAGAGTTAATTGAAAATAAGAAATGAATATTTCCGCAGTTTTAGGCTTTAGCACTAAATCTGAATTTGAAAGATGATAGTAATTTCCTCCAAATGTAAGAAAAATGCGTTCTAATTATAGTTTGATTCCAGAGTCAAAAATCGCCAAGTCGATGTTGTAGGCCTCGAAAAACTCCACTGTAGAATAGCGCCAAATCATTTTGCCGAGAGTGTTTGTTTGGGCTTACTACAATGTGATCGATGGCTTTACTTGGCAAACTAGTTTTTTTATTGGTTTTTACCTGGTAGCATCTCCATCTTCTTCTTAACTCTAGGGTAGCAGCACATGAACGAGTTGAACAAAGAAACTGTAAACAAAATGATCCCTGCAGGTGGGCCGGAGTAACACCATGACACGTTTATGGGAGTGAAAGGTCAAACGGTTTGGAAGAGAGCGAGATTTCTGGCCATGGTAAGGATCCTGTTGCATTAGGATGTAAAGTAAAGGAAAATAACACAACTTTCTTTTACCCCTGTTATACTCAAGAAAAGTGTAGGCTGTATAATAAATAAGGCTGTGTAATAAAGTATATGTTTAAGATTTTTTTTAATACCTTTAACTTCAATTACTAGCGATCCGATTGAATTGAATCTCCGACTTTAATATGTTTAAAGAAATCGGGCTATTTTTTTTTTTGTTTATTGTTGGAGGGATTTTTGTTTTACTGAAATTACAAACACATTTCAGTAAGAGGAGAAAAAAGGGGGGAGTGGATTTGAATCTAAGATCAAGTAAAAACATTTTTTCCTTGTTTTTATTTGTGTATAAAGGTTAAATGCTAAAGTGAATGACAAAAAAACTGTTTCTAGACGTGTGTGAGTGTTGCTTTAAGAAATAAAAATGTCATGCTATCAAAAAATATTTTTTTGTGTTAAACTATCGGAAACTTGTATTTCATTACCAAAATAGAATTAAATTTATTCAAGTTCAATGGGTCTTTAAAACAAACAAGCAAGAAATTTTTTAATAAATTACCAAAAGAACTATCAAGTTTGAACCAAAAATTATCGCCAACACTATTTCGCCAAAATCTGTCCTCCTAAGTGGGGTCTCGTGCCCCCAAGGTTAAAGAGGGTCATGCAGAGAGTGAAAGTAAAATGGGTAGTAAAAGGACATCTCCTTTTTCTTATCAGGGAAGCTTTTTTTTTTTGCTACTGATGTTTTCAGTCAGGGTTACTGCTGGGGTCCAAGACTCAGTGAGCATTTCCAAGGCACTCCCTGCTTTCTAGAACATTCCATCAGCTTAGACCAATTATTTAGCATTTCGGGCTGTCAGCCATGAAAGTTTTCGTGATGGTTACCCATTAGCCCATGAAATGAGGACTAAAATTGTCGGTAGACAATCTAAGGCAGGGGTTCCCAATCATTTTGCACCTGCTTACCACTTGAGTTTTTGAGAAATTTTGGAGTACCACCAAACCAAAATATTTTATTGAACGTTTAATATTTACCCTTCTAAAAGTTTTCAAAGGCTCTTTGAATTAAATTCCTGAGAAAACTACATACTTAATGGTTAGATATTTGTTTATTTATACGGTTAATAAAGAAGAAATAAAAAGATTAAAATGGTATTAATTCACAGTTTATTTATTATGAATATTTCTAAAATCATGCCAATAAAAAATATAATGCAAGCTCACCAAAAAATTAATGTAATTACAAAATGTACTTTTATAGTCTTTAATTCGAAACTTGTTGTTTGCCTGTGATTAAAAAATCAACAATAGGAGTAATGAGACTTATTTTCACTCTTAAGTCCTCTTCAACACTTATTCTGCTTCTATGTTTATTTTTAATGTTCAAGAGTTCAGAAAATCAACTCTCACACAAGCAACTCGTAACAAATGGCATAAAAAAGAGCAGAGCTTGCCGGAAGGTCAAAGGGTGCTAGATTTTACTTCCGATCCAGATGTTTATTAAAGATTTCTCTTTAAAATAATGTTAATGTTTAAAATAATGAGTTATATGTTTGCGGGCTCACTTTTCATGCGTACACAAGCTACAGGGTGGCCCAGCGGGTAGTGTTTGAAACAAATGAAAAAATAAAAACAAATAAGAGACATGAGAAGAATTTAATGACGTTTATTGATGGACATATTGGGCAATTTATGATAAAGAGGTTCGAATTGCCCGCCATCTTTAACAAGGACAGCAGTTAGGCGGTTATCGAATACAACAATACTTCTCACAAATTCCTTCCTCCATACTCCTTTTGTTTGCCCAATTCTTTTTGCTGCTCACATGACTCACGCGTACCACCTGAAATTTTACCGCGTACCACCGGTTGGGAACCCCTGATCTAAGGGACCACCTGGTAATGCTGTAATTATTTAATTGTGCGGCTGAAGGGAAAATGAACTTTTTGATGTTTTCAGGTTGAATTTCAATGTTTATTCGGATTTATAATGAGAATAGTTTAGGAATAGTTCAGTAATACAATGTAGAATACATATAAAAAGTTTCTTTAATAAAAAACCCTTTTTTTACGATTGTGATATAAGGGGGCCAGTTGAATTTTATTATATTAGCGGTTATTTTTAAACGGTTTATTTTAAACTTTTTCCATTTTATAACTTTTATTATTTTATTACTTTTATATTTTCCCATTGTATAAGAACAATTTAGTAGGTTTGATTTATACTATTCTATATCAAAAGACATTTTCTATACTTGCTAATTTTAACAAAATTCGAAAAGTATCAAAAAAGCTCTACCAGTACTCTTAAAAACTTTTTTACATCAGCTGCAATAACACAGGAGTCTTATGCATTCGGTAAAACTTATTTTCACTTTTCTTATCAATTTTAATCAATGCGTATTTCAGGAAAAAAATTGAGCTTGAGAGACGTCGTAAGTGAGATTCGATAAAAATAATATTATTTTGAAAATTGCGGCCATTTTGCAAATATTTCGGTTACGGTTCGTTCTGTGAAAGTGGGCGACAGACGGACGGACTGAACGATTATAAAATCTTCCACTTTTTACGTTATAAACGTAGTGTAGAAGCTAATAACTAGTCAAAGGAAAGAAAAATATCAAGCTTCCAAATATTTATTTTTTAATGATTGATTAAATGAATTTTTTTTTTGGTGCAATTGGATTCAAATTTTTATGTAGTTTATTTTATGGACAAATATGCAAAAGTTATGCAACAAGACATTAAAGCTAAAAAAGACAAAATTAGTTAATAAATTAAATTTGTTAATTTTCTAAAAACTTACGCTGATTATTTTATTGCCAAACATGTAAAACATAAAGATGATAGTTTAATATACAATGAGAAATCATTTTTTTAAAGAGGGAAACAATTTACCCTAATTTTTTCTCAAAATAATAATAATAAA
>CM033272.1:38644101-38819101 GCA_019343175.1 Oedothorax gibbosus | reverse complement strand
ATTATTAATGTTCTGCATGATTGAGATATTTTTAAAAAGTTAAGAATTATTCAAAATCCTTTTTTAGAGAATAAATAACGCTAAACTTTTTTTCTGAAAATTCGTCAAATCCTAAGGATCGCGGTGAGTCAGAATTTACAGCTCCGAGCAATAAACTAAAAACATGCACTAGATGTAAAATATATTACTAAACTCGAATTATTTTCAAAAAATTAAAGAAGTTTCATGTTATTGTAATTTTAAGAATACTTTTGACTTCCCCATTATAAGAAAATGCATTAACGATTATACGTATTCTATGCAGTAATGTTTCGTTAGTATGGTGTGGCAATTAATGTAATCAAATTTTACAGCACAGCATAATAAATTAAAAACTGGATTTCGATGTAAATTCGGATTTATCAGAGAAATTCAAAAGTCAAACAAATTCAAAATATGGCAAGTATGATGTATGTTGACTCCCCTAGAATAAGAAGGTGAACAAATTCAATTCCGTGCAGTTTTGTTCATTAATTTGAAATGGGATTTTACAAATACATAAATTGATGAATATTTATTTCTGAAAGTGAGAGTTTGAACTCTTAGGGCAGGGTAGAATTCTGTGACATTATGTCTGAGCCCAGTTTTCCCCTCCTTCTCAAAACAACTTATATCCAATCCCATTTCGTAGATTCCCCCTTGCGTACCGCCCACTTTCTAAAGTGTAACATCTCGTTATCGCCCTCTGGCTTTTATCCATCATTTAATTTCGTAATATTTTATGTTTGAAGTACACACATAGAATCCGAAGTTCGCTATATCGATGATTGTATTTCATGGCTAGAAAGAATAGAATAGTGAAACTTAGTAAAAAGAACCTAATACATAGTAGAAAGAATAGTGGAATATAGCTTTGGAAACACCCTTGTCCGGGACTTCTTAACATTTATTTTATTAATTTTTTTTAAAATCTTTAATTTAATTTGATGTTCTCGCGAGAAAGTAAACGTTTTCGGTTGTCAGTTGTGAATTTAATTTAAAAGTTAACCAAGTTGCTGCTTAAAGATAGCAAAAAAAGTTACAAAGTTAACTGCTTATTGATAATCTCTATTGATTTAAAATCAACTATTTTGGAGAAACAATTATTCCAAGCATACAATCATAAAATAATATAAACATAGAATCGTAGGATTACTGTACTTTTCCACATTTATTGCATTTATTTTATAGTACATTAGTTTACCTGATGTTTTTTTAATAAATTGTAATAAAGTCACCCCAAAAGTTTTCATTTTAGCAGAGCTTGAATTCATAGCATATAAAAATATGTATTTTCGCCTACTTTCTATTTTTTTATTTTTGTTTTTTTTATTTTATTATTTGTCATCCGGTTATTATTAATTATATTAATATTGTTATAAAATAGTGCAACCATCTTTAAAACATTTCGGAGAATTTTAAAACTTCAAAAATTAACTAGCCTGGCAGGCGCATTGACTTGTTTCTGAATATTTCGTTGGCGTTTTTTTACCTTCGAGATTGCTAAACTTATCCATTAAAAGTAAACGGAAATTTTGAAAAAAAAGGTTGGTATAGCCTGGAGTTTTCACTATTTAACATCAATTCTTATTTTGCCAATCGCCTAACAAATCCCTACCTATACTTGAATAGTAAATTGCTTGCTATTTTAGCTAAAATAAATAAAATACTTTGGTGATTGAACCTGCACTATTTTCATAGACACTTTGGGCGAAGTCCTTCGTCGTTTTAATACGTACTCTGTAGAAGTTGTTTTTCCTTTATATTAGACATCTTGCAAAGAAAGCCCAGAGGGTTTCAATTGCTGATGTTTTTTTATATGTTTATCTAATAATAATATTTTATAATTAATTATCTAATAATTAATAACATCTAATAAAAAGTCATTTCAGTGTATCGTCTTTAAATAAAACTTTGCTGATTACAAAAAAAAGACTGAGTTAAAAAAAATTCAACAAGTTTAAAAAAAAGTAGGTAAGATGGAAACATGGCGATAATTTGTTCGACTACTTTCATCTTCTGATTTATAAATCAGTGTAATAATTGCTTGTTTCATTGATCTGGGAAATTCACAAATAGAAGGAGACAGATTGAAGAAATTAATGCTAAATTCAAGATTATTTGAGGAAAAAAGTTTTGAACATCTAAACGTAATTCCATCAAAATCAAACGAATATAATTTAGATAATGAGTTCAAAGCAACTAATACTATATCAAAGTAATGAAGTTCCAAAAATTCAAAAAGCGATAAACAATCTGCAGTATGACGCCGATAAGAATTCACATCAATATATGAATTATTCTCATCACTATTATTATGTACAAAATTAAATTGTGAAGCAAATGCAGATTTATCCTATCAGCAAGTCACTATTTCTTTATAGCTTTGTGTGTCTCTCTCACCTTTTTAACGTTACTTCAACAAAATCTTCAAAATTATTTTCGTTTATATGTAGCACGCATAGTTATCCTTACAGAGCAAAAGAAACTGACGGATTTGTTGTGTTGTTGAAATTTTCTCGTAGCGTAGTAAGTAGGTACAAATACACAAAATTTAAAGTTTCAGGCAATGAAAAAAAATCTCCTCTTTGCTGTGATTAGTTCTGATTCCAACAAAACATGAGAAGAAAAAAAAAACAGAGGACACCCACATTGTGCTTCAGGGTGGAAAACTGCAAGGACCCGAAATCCAAGATTCCAAGAAAAGAAGCAATTAAGATAAGGGACGGCGAAAACGTCTTCATTTGGGGACACCATGGGGGTCCAATCTTTTGAGGTTGTGCAAAAGAGGAAATTGTGGGAGTGGAAGAGCTCTTTTCTGCAATGTGTTTATATTTTGTTTTTTTTTTCTCCCCCTATACGTGAGTCCTATCTATGGAAGTCCCATCGGAAGAATTACTTTCGCCAAAAGTCTTTGAGATGAATTTTTGGTGTTGATTCAGGGTTATAAACGGGGGCGAAGGTCAAGAGAAAAATAGTACCATAAGCCACAGCTGCTCTGGCCGTGCATGGGTCCAATTAAGGATTTCCTGGAAAAAAAACTAAGCAGTATTACTGTTACTGTCCTGCTTCCTGTCCAGTCTTGATGACAGAATGTATCCCATTTCGAATTTATAGCTCCCATAAATCCAGTAAAGATAAAGACAGACACCATTGGAAACGGTCTTTCTTATTTACAAATGATAAACATCATCCTTGTAAAATAAAATGTACATATTAGTTAGAAACGTAGGGAGAAAAAAAAATAGCTAAGTTTTGTCAGTGCCCCTATCAGTTTTAAACAAAAAAAAGAACAACGGTAAATAAAAATAGTTTTTACACCACCTCTTTTTGCCTAAAAAAATGAAAACAATACAAATATTTATTGTATTGCTGTGATGTGAAACAAAAAAAGTATAACATCGCAGAAACTTGGTATTGATAGATTCTATAATTGTTAATTGCTTAAATTTAAAATAGACGAGGATAGATAGAACGTTTCTATTTTTTCTGGATCAGGAACAGAATCTAAATAACTTATTGGTATAATACTGTCCTTTACAATTCTTTGTTTGAAATAATGTTTTGGCGTTGGTGCACACCCGTTTCAGACAACATATTTTGCCAAAGAAAAGGAAAGTGACTTCATAACTGTTGCAGCTGCCCACTTGGTGCTCGATAATTCCGTCCAGGTGCTTCTGTGGGAATAATTTTGTTTATCATTGACTGGGCGCCTATTTCATTTGTGTGGTTTAAAATAAGCTAGAATGTTTCTGTTGACACAGCCGATGCACATCTGTGTTTTTGAAGAAGTTATCTGTGATGCACATTTCACAAAAATCTCTATACTAATTATCCCATACCGATTCAATTTTTAAACCAATTAATTATCATGTATAGTTCCAGTCATTTAGTAAATTTTGATGGCGACTAAATTGTTATTCTATTAAAGAAAAACGCTTGGTGATTGGCTATATAATTTTAATTAAATTAGAACTTCTATTTTTGAAGACGAATGCGCGTAGAAGAGTTAGGTTGGATTAATTCATTGGTATGCTATTTATTATAATTAGTAATTAAATGAGAATAATTTTGTTTGTCATTATTAGTTTCCAGGTGGATCACAAGTCGGATTCGCATTTGCCTTCATTAGTCAACTGAAAACGTTTAAACATGTGAACGTTGTGATGTGAAGAGATAATTCCTTCGCCACAGAAAAACAGTTAAAATCTTTTTTCGTAACGCCATTAATTTTCGGTCCCTTGAATTGTCCATAGACCTTAATGTTATATTATCTTACTTATAACAACAATTTTTAAATTAACTCCTCGGTTGAAACGGTAGAAAGATACGTTTATAATGTTCAAATGCTGGCCAAAATTCTTTCGCCAGGAAATTTCTAATATTGTAATAGTTTTTTCTTTGTAAATTATGTTTTATTCGCCAAATGATGCAAACAGTCGCTAAATATGAAATTTATGTTTCAACTTTTGGACGCCGATCAATTATTTAAATAAAAGTAATATTTATTTTTACTTTTTGAAACTTAACAATTATTTTTCAAAATAAAAAGAATAAATTTTAATTAATGTTTTAAATAATTGTTAATATTTTTGAAATAAGTGACAGGAGAAAGATAAATTAAACTACTATCTAATTACACATGAGGTAATGTTAATGCACCAATACTAAGTGATGAGAAATAACTAAATTTATAATACTTGGAAGCATGAGAACAGGGAGTAAGGAACGAGCTGTTCTAATAACATCCTTTGGGTTTCTTTGTATCAAGGAATGTTTTGAAAAAAAAGTAATGAAAATACATTGGGCAAAGATGAGTAATGCGAATCGACACCACTTGCCGATAATTGCTTGCAGGTGTCAGCTAAGTGGATGATCATTTTGTTTATCCTTAAGACTCTTCATTAGACGCCACCTACCGGTCGTCCCTCAATAGTAACTCTATGGTAAAATCGCGACAGTTTTCGAATGCATATCACAAGAAATTATTGGAATATTTTCACGCGGTTTGTGTCGTTAGACAGATTTGACTTTACTGTTACATTACCTTTTTGATATTTTTGTTTAAATTTTTGTAAAAAAAAAATTACGTTAAAATTAACTTTAACTTCATTTTGTTAAAATTGAGAACAAGATTTTAAAAAAGTGAATAATCAAATATCGAGATTGAACATTTCTGTCTTAAACTTGACTTTAAACTTTGAAATTGAATAATTTGAACTTGAGGTATTGATTAAAATGTGAAGACAAGTGCTAAAAAATTGTGCAAAGCCACGCCTCCCACAGGAACCTCCCCTTCTCAGGGTTAATTTAGTTTGGACAGTATGTTATCAAGGACGGGGGAGCTTCACATGTGGTCTTAAGTGTGGGGGGCCGGGGGGAGGGAACTTTTTCCACCTTTGAAAAGGGAATTTCTTAGAACACCGCAGTTGCTGGAGGAGGGTGCGATTGTCTTTTTTATTTTGTATTCTTCGTTCGTTGCGTTCTTCGCCGTGGCTTTTTCACAGCCCAGTACGACGAGTGTCGAAACAAGAAAGGAGGGTTGATTTGGTTTTGATACCAAATGTAGGAATCGCCAAACGCGCCTAAATTAGGAAATGAGCGTTTTGTTCTTTTGTTTGATTCTTCTTCTTGATTTGAAAAACATTTCTTTCCGAGTTCTTCTATATTACATTTTAAGTATAAATAAAATTATTTTAAATATAATGTAAGTATAAGCGATTCAAATAGTGCAATAATATACTTAGAGTTTCAAAAAAAAAAAAAATACTATTAAATTGTTTCTTAAGAGCGTTTGCATCAACCTTTGTTCTTGCACTTTTTTTGTTGTGAACTGTGCAGACATTTTAATGGATTTTTAGGGAAAAAAATTTAAATGGAAAGTCACATACCCTAGCTAGATATAAAATATTTTAAAAGGTTTCTTTACTATTGTCTAGTGACATTTTCTTGCATTCATATGGAAAAATGCAGCAGAGTATCTGAAAGTAAAATTCCCAAGAGCTAGAAAGTAAAATTCCCAAGCCGAATGTTTAAAAAAATATCAAATAAATCATACTTTAAATTCAAGCCAAACTAGCGATACTGTCGCCTCGCAAATGGGAAAACTTGTCCTGCACGGGTTCTGGGCAGGTAAATAGCTTCAGCGCATTTTCTTCTGAATTTTGGTCCTTCATCTGAACTCGTGGAATTATTATATGGATAATTAGTTACCCCAAAAATTTATTAAAATATTATCACATGCCAATTTTTGATGCGTATTTCATTTACTGTAAACAATTCACTAAAGCATCTGTAATAATTACTCTTCTATTCTGTTATTTTTGTTTATAGAATGAAAATAACTAATTTATGGTTGGAAGAAATAATTTTAAATTAATTTTAATCAATTTAGTATTTAGTAGAAAGAAAAAGGTTATACTAAAAAAATGTATTTGATGTTGGTAAGGATTTATCGTTTCATATTAATGATTGTTACAAATTAACTATTCTACTTTCTTTGCTCACAACATTTTACGTTGCATTATTTCTCCCTACAACATTTACAAGCCATTGAAAAAAATAGCCTAACACAGCAATTTAAATTAAAATTAATTAAAATTCTTTCTAGTTTTCTAAATTTATTTATAATCCGAAGAATAGTTTTGTAAAATTGGTTAGGTAAATTCTTCTTAAAAATCGCAAAATTTTTTAAGATTTTTTAATTAAAAAAAACTATTTTTTTTTCTCCTTTCAATTAAAAGATTATACCAACCACTAGGGTAGACCGTTGACAGACCGGTAGATAGATATCCGCACGTACAGACCGATGGACAAAAAGTATAAAGATAAGTCTCTGAATTTCATACTTCACACACACACACACAAATCCCACGGATAGAACCGAAGTTGGAAGGGGAGACAATACGGACAAATGGATCTCACCATGTCAATACCTACTTTTACTTTTTGAAATTCTTAAAAGAAATATCTTATTGACGCCTTCGTTTTTGGAGGGAAAAGAAACAAGGATGTGATGAGAACCAAGAGCGTCTTTCTTATCCGATACAATGTACATTGGAGAGTATTATTATGGTTCAAATGAACACATTTCCGCTATTATATTTTCACCCTCTTACAAAGATGTTTAATGTATTTATTGAATATTACATTTTTAATTGACGTTTTATAAATTTTTCTAAAGCAAGTCGAAAGTTCGAACGTCTATCAGTTCGAAAGAATTTTTTGAAAAATTTATTGCAGTAAATCGGGAAAAGTTACTGTTTTCCATAGTTTAAAAATAAAATTAGCTTTTATTATTTTCTGAGTATAATAAAATCTTTTAACTTTATTGTATTAAAATTTTTTAGTGTTTCAACTAGTAAAATAAATATTTTAATGGTAATTGAAAAATTATTAGCAATCGAATAAGTAAATTAACAATATTTGTTGACGAAAATATAAGAAAGATACGTTCTCTGTACTAATTGAGTGCTTGAGTTGAGTTTAATGTTTTATCACCTTGAATATAGTTGCATTTTTGAGTCACAGATCTCCAAATTGGTACTTTTGATATACTTTCAATACATATCCTCGATCAATCTGTTACGATTAATTATTACCAATTATTACAGATAATTTTTACATTAGTGATGTTTCATTATATACATATAATTTGAAAATTTTGTATTAAAAAACATATTTTGTGATGTGTTGAGTATACCCAGGAAACGTGAAATCCGGGCTTTGAATAGTATATGTATTGTTCAAATTAAGTCAATAATAGTTTAATGTTCAACGTATCAGTCTCTAATTCACCGTTATAATCAGAAATTGAAACGAAATAATTGAAATAAGTTGTATTTCAGTCGGTTTCCCATAGCAGGGAGAACCACTGACAATAATCAGGACTTCCCTGAAGCAAAGCACCGAAGTTCAGATTATCAACATCTTGAACAATCAAATTACGAAAAAAAAACTGGATTGAAAACTTGATTGAAGGAGCAAACGTTCAACCCAATATCCTCAACTTGGACTTAAGCCACTTTTGCTTATATGTTTCGCGAAGCTACCTAAGTCGGGTGTATTGATGTTTGAGTGTAAAAGTGGCTTAAGTCAATGTTGAAGATATTGAGTTTGAATGTTTACTTTTTGTAAAGAAAGTAACAACATTTAAAAAAAGTTTTGTAGGAAGTACTTTGCTGGGCCTAAGGAGACTGTCGAATTTTATTGTTATGATGTTATCAATGGACTCTAAAAAGTTTGCAAAATATTTGTCCGTTTTCCTCATTTGCCGAGTGTTATGGTCCAATAATGAAGTTTGTAATATATAGATAACTCGTAATTGAAAAAACTTTTTTTTTCTTGTACTATATATTATCCAAGGAGATGCAAGCAATCATCCTCTCTGCTAATTTCAAAGAATAAAATATGTAATATTCCTCGATTTTAAATAGAGTGAAAATATTTCATATCAACGGTACAAAGAATCTCGTAGTAAAATATATTTGACGTCATTTCAAACTGATCGATGTCGCAAAAATAAATTTATTTCAATTTATTGTCTAAAAGAATTAAAGTTTCTCGAGCGATTGTTGCGATGGAAATGGTGATTTAATTCTAATAAAAATGGGTTCCTATGCTTTTTAAATGAGCATTAAATTTTGCAGTTTTTTTAAATAATTGAAGTACTTCGAATTCGAATTCTTTTCTGAAATTTTCAATGTATTCTAATTTCGGTACGCTAAATTTTTTGACGTATCACACTTGTCCGTAGCATTAGTAGTTCGAGATATGAAAGTGGGTGACGGACAGACAGACTGAACGATTATAATACCTTCCACTTTTTACGTTATAAACGTAGTGTGGAAGTTAAAAGCAACTGTTACATATAACAGCTTCCCCACAACATTTATGAGCCATAAAAGAAAATCGCCCAACACAGCAATTTAAATTTAAATAGTACTCTTTACACCTTTCTAAAGTTATTTACAATTCGATAAATAGTTATGTAAAATTGCTTAGGTCACAAATCCACTAAAAAATCACAAAATAAAAAAAAATCTGCGGTACGAGCCAAATCAATCCAGCAATTGGACCAATTATTAATGGTATTTTCAAATATTAGTGGAACGTGCAGTAATTTTCTAAACAAAAAAGACCTGTCAAAATTTTTCTTTTTATGAAAGACTAGCAAATTTATACCCGTTCTTCGCACGGAATAAAAAATATCAAATAGATTCCAAATATGTGTACCATATAACCTTTTATAGGATCATAAACTTATTATTGTTTCCGCTCGTTATAAATTATAAAATCCCGTTTCATTGCCTTAAAATTCCAAAATGAAAAATACGCTGTAAAATGCACTCATAAATGCCATCACAATTCCCTCATAAATACATAAAACCTTTTTGCTCATTTGGCGCGTTTTGGGAAATAATTTGGCGAGAAAATAGATATAGCTACCCACACCCATTATACAGCTCAAACACAATGACCTTCGAACAACCGACCAGCTTATAAATTATTCATAAAAGAAATTGCCTATTTGGCGAATTTTAGTTAATAATTTGGCGAGTTTGGCAACGTATTTGGCGAAAAAATAAAGACATAACACACTAATAGCTCTAGTGCGATGGCCTTTATTAACCATCATAGTTCAGTAATAGCTTAACTATACATTTATTGCTTAAATATGCATACATGCAGTCAACAGAAAAATCCAATGAAAAAATCATCAAATAAACCCACAATAAAATCCGGGAATGAAGACTGGCGGAATTACGTCACTTGAAACGTGTCAATTATTTTTCAAATAATAAATTTAGTTTCTGAAAGTAATGGCAAAAGAATAAAATAAACATTTTGAATTTTAAATGTTTTCGTTAAAAGTTTTATTTAATTTTTTCAGCCGATGGCATCAGGAAAGAGAAAAAATGATCGGATTTGAGCGAAAGTGGTGTATTTTTTTCAGAAAATTCGAATTTTCTCTAAAAATGGAACGAATATGAAAAAACTAAGCCTTAGGTGCACACGTTAGTATTAAAGGGAATCTATCTTTAAAATTTCGAATTCCTGTGGGCAGTATAAGTAGGTCTTTTACGATCCGATAACAGACACACACACAGACAGACAGACTCTTTCTTTTATTATTATAGAAAACTGCAGAATAAATATTGATTAGTTCATTTTTAAAAGTAGACGAAAAAACAATTTTGACGAAAATGTCCCAAATAAATTATTGAAAAAACAAATTTATTAAAAAAAAAAATTCTAAAATTTCCAATCCGAATTTCAACAGTACGAGTATTATATGAGTATATTACACCTAGGCACTCGGGGTGAAAAACGACAGACGAGTGAAGCCCAAATCTATCAAAGCTCTTTTCGCCTGACCATGTGCGATCCAGACCATAGAGTAAGCAGACCTCAAAACAAGTTTCTTATCTTTGCTTGGGGGCAAGAGGGGCGAAATGACAATGTCGCGCCTTTTCAAAAGTCCCCCTACATTTTCTTGGTATCCAGAGGGGGGAGGGGGGTGCGAAATTCTGCTGACCCACTACGTTTGATTGGAGCAGGTTGTTTCGTGAGGAGGTTCATAAGCCCCACCCACTGATAGCCAGCTTAGTTTAGCTGTTAGTGAGATTTTAGTTTCGGAATCACTAGGGAAGGGTCGAATGTTGTGTCTGCTAATATTGTACATTTGGAGAGAAAATCTATGCCTGTTTCCAAACATAGGAACTGACGCTAATTAATTGATATTAAATTTGAATTCCTATCAATATGAGCTCTATTTTATAATGAAGCAATTAACATTGTTTCTTAATTGATATTTTTTTTGAAAATTCAGAGGCAGTTTTTGAAGACCATTTTGTTTATCAAAAATTGGAAGCAGCAATATATTTCACGTTTCCATTTATGTTCTCGATTTAAAACTATCGTCGGAAGAAATTATGAGCAATTTACATGGAGATTTTTACATAGTGTCCCTATCAGAACAAGATGTTGTTATTAATAGAACGTCTTCAAATTTTCCCTCAGGGGCAGATGCATTTGATGGGTTGTGAGTGCGACGTCATGTTAACAAAGATAAAAACAGTTATAAACTGTTTTTCTAAATAAAAGTTTTTAACTGTAAAAAATATGGTATTTAACTGTAAAAACAAGTTTTTTACAGTGTAATTAAATGTTATGAAATTTTAATTCCTATCAAAATTATCTAAAATTTATAATAAAATAATAGCCATTACTTGTTAAATATATATTTTTTATTTGATAATTCAGAGGCAATTTTAGAAGATCATTTTGTTTATCAAACAATCGCACGCCGACGAAGAAATATATTTCGCGCGTGTTCCCCTTTATGTTCCCGATTTAAAATTATCGTCGGAGGAAAAAAGCAGCAATTTACGTGGAGATTTTTACATCGTGTTCCGATCAGAACAAGAAGATGTTAATAATAAGAGAGTATGGGGGAGGACGAAAAAGTTAAAATGCCACCCCCAAGGTTAAATGTGGTGGGGAATTTAGGGGTTCTTATCTTATCAGCTCCAGACCGTTCTTCTGTTACTTTACACCCTGCTTTTTTGTGTTGTTGTTTGCGGACCAGTCTTGAGGCCATAAAAAATGACTTCCAAGCCCGAAAACCACCATGAAAACAAGTTGCCTGGGGTGAAATTTTATCTTACTGACAAGAATGTGTACACAGATCCAGCCACTGTATGCAGAACAGAGCAAAATGAGAGAGGATATATACCATTGACGGCATGATATCGCTCATTTGGCGAAAATTATTAACACAAATTACATTTTTTGAAGAATAGAGCAGGAAAAAATAACGTAAAAAAACGAAAAATACATAAATTTTAAATTTATAAAATTACGTATTTTGTATTATTTTTATTATGTATTTATTACTATTATTATTATTTGTACACCCTGCTTTTTTGTATTGTTGTTTGCGGACCAGTCTTGAGACCATAAAAAATGACTTCCAAGCCCGAAAACCACCATGAAAACAAGTTGCCTGGGGTGAAATTTTATCTTACTGACAAGAATGTGTACACAGATCCAGCCACTGTATGCAGAACAGAGCAAAATGAGAGAGGATATATACCATTGACGGCATGATATCGCTCATTTGGCGAAAATTATTAACACAAATTAAATTTTTTGAAGAATAGAGCAGGAAAAAATAACGTAAAAAAAACGAAAAATACATAAATTTTAAATTTATAAAATTACGTATTTTGTATTATTTTTATTATGTTACATTAAGAGCATTTCAACAGATAAAAAAACAATCTGATTTGGAAAACTTTTAACATTATGTAGTTTTATTAATATCTATCGAATGAGTCATTATGAGGCTAGCTCAATGTTATGAGGTGTGGTACCAAAATCACGATAAAGCAATATTTTCTGCAGCGAGTGTATATATATATATTTCTAATCGGATGCCATTGTGGTTTTGCTTGTCTGCCACATGTATTATTAGATTTTATTTTCCATGAAGATATATTTTTCGAAGAATTTTTAAGCGTTTGAAAGACCACCTAATATAAATGATCCCAAAAATTTTAACCACATAAAACTTTAAACACATTCGTTAACCCCTAACCAAACTTTTGGGATAGCCCAAATGATGGATGTTAGTCTGTTTCATTGCTTATTTTATAATTTATCTTTAAAAAAAAGTTTCCATGCTAAGTTAAAAAATAAATTTATTTAAAGTGGATTTTAAAATTAGATCTCAACGTACTTCCTAACTTGTAATCACATCTACGAATGATGCTTCAATGATATGTCTTACCATTTGAAAACCATAAAATAACTAATTAGTATGATTGTTTAATGAAGGAGTAAAGTATTTTTAAATTCATAGTAATAATGTGAATTAATTTACCAAAGTATGTGCCTTGCTCTTGTAACAGGATACAGTATGACACCACTTCCTCGATTATAGATATAAAATTTAACACTCTACCATTAAAAAGAAAGCTTTTATTTTGTATTGTTAAGATTTTTTCAATGCTTTTATTGATAACTCTTTAAACATTTTATTACAATAAAATAAAATACGATTGAGTGAGATTTGATTCTCAGAAACGAGGCAGCCCTAATAAATTTTATACATTTAATAACATCCGACAAACTTAATATGTTGTTCAAACAGAATTTTAAGACTTAGTTACAATCAATAAGTTTATCGATATAAGGTCAGTAAATAAACTGCTCAAAACATTTAGGGGAGCACTTTGCGTGCTTTTGTTAACCTTTCAGTTCCAACTTTTTATTTTAAAAATCTAAAATTTGTGAAATAGATTTTCTATGCATCCAGAATGAAATGGTAAAAAACAGGGATTTTTTTTTATTTTTTAACTAAAATTTAAGGGGTAAAAAAATTGAAATCACAACTTTTGAATAAGATTTAAGCATATTTTTTCAAATTTTTATGTGTTTTTACCATGTTTTTCATATTTTTATTTTATTAAAACAAAACATTTTTAATTCTTCAAAATATATGATTCTTCCATCTTACGATAAATAAGTGTGAGCTCAACTAAGTGAGAAAAAAAAGTCGCAAGCTGATGATTCCAAACGGGATCATTTGGGGTGAAAGGGTTTTTAAACCATGCATTCCCCTAATAATTTTGAGAAGTGTAATTAACGGAACACCTGATAAAAAAATACATACTTCAGATTTAAATATTACAATCAAATAAAAATGTGAAAAACGAATGTTTAGAAAATCAAGTAGTTTTCAAGGTTCGTTGCAAAATCAAAGGAACACACTGCCTTTGTTTTTAAGTTTATTAACTAGCAATTTTTTGCATTAGGAAGTCCAGGAAGTTTTCTGAGGATCCTCGAGCTCACTTTTTCATTTTATTTAGCCAGATTTTTTTAAATTTGATTTTTAAAAAAATCCAGATATTTTTCCAACAAATTAAGACTTTTCACTGAAAATTAAGTGCTACAACATAAAATTCAACTTCTCTTTTAGAGTTTTACGATGGAATTTGCAGCAAATTATAAAGAAAGGTTTGAATTTTATGTTGTAGTACTTATTTTTCAGTAAAAAGTCTTAATTTGTTGGAAAAATAGCAGGATTTTTTTTAATATCAAATTAAAAAAAAATCTGGCTAAATAAAATGAAAAAGTGAGCTCGAGGATCATCAGAAAACTTCCTGGACTTCCTAATGCAAAAAATTGCTAGTTAATAAACTTAAAAACAAAGGCAGTGTGTTCCAAGAACTGTCCCATAGACTTAGCATGGGGAGTGAAAGAAGGATGCTGGGTCTTCAGATTCCCCTTAAAGTACTTTTAAGGACCCTCTGGAGTCCTGAAATATTCAAAATAAAATTTACAATTCCATAATTATCAGAAAAAAATACATTTAGTTAAATTAACATATCCGTAAAAAAATTGAATAAATCTAACTTATTCAACTTATGAAAAATTTATAATTTTAAAACAAATGTTAATTTCCTTTAGTCGTATGATGAATAAAGATTTTATCCTGAAAAACTGGACCTTAATGAAAGCCCGATTATCTAAAGGGGTCAATCACATAGATCAGTCATCGGGACTTTAGCCCTTTATTCCTTATTTTTCACAAAAAAATAACGGTAACATACAAAAAAAACCACAATGAATTTATAAGCAACAAAAGGAACAGACATGCAAGCATTGGACTACTTAAAAACATAAAATATGGTTGAGTAAATAACAAATGACAAATAAAATAACAAATAATAATAATAATAATGATTAACAAAAACAGCAATGTTCTTATTAAAACCACAAAATCAGTCAAGTAGAGTTGACGAAGTAACAAATTAAAAATAACAAAGTAACAATTAAATTTGAGAATAATAAAGTTTTCAATTATATATCTTCTCTCTTCTAAATATACTATCGTACGTTAAATTAGTAACCAGAGCAGATATGTAATGCCCTAAATATTAATGTTATTGACTTTTGTCCTCTTATACTAGAAACTCTGGACGATCAAGCGATGTTTGATGATACAACCTTGTCGTAGCTGTTGTATTCTAAGACGGTAGAACTCAGTAGGCTGGACAAGTATTCAGTGGGCCGTATTAGCTGTACTTCTGGGCGGTTAAACTTCCCGCTGGGCGAAGAACCCAGTGGGCTGGGGCAAAAAGAGCCCAGCCCACTGAGTTCTACTCCCAGCAAGCGTTGGTTATCGGTAACACGTTTGGAGAGAACTGGGAAATAAATACTATGCACCTAAAACAAAAAAAAATGATTTGAAAATGCCAATCAGTTATTTAATTATCAGTTTTTAAACACATTGAAACTGTGTCGTCATCTGTTAATGAAATATGGCTAAAATTTGTAACTTAATAAGGTTGGTTGGTAGACATATATATTCAGGTTTGTGTGCTTGGTCAGCGACCCGCTTATAAACCTTCGTCAAGTAAGACAGACACAACAGACAACACACACACATAAGTGGATCCATCTAATTTTTAGAGACAGAGGCCAACTAGAGGATCCCCAGAATTGGCTTGTCACCCCCAGAGGTATTGATTTGGTATGGGAACTTAGAGGACTTTCGGACCCAACAGATTTAACGAGCACGTACTCCGCGTATACTCGGTAGGTCTTCAGTGGTACCGGGACTCGATCGCAGGACCTTCCGATCCCGAGACCGAGACGCTGACCACTAGGCTCACTACGGCCCACTTAATAAGGAATCAAGTCCCCCTTAAGCCGAAAGTTTTTTTTTGTGTGAAATGCTGTAACACTTATTTAAGAATATTTTTAAAAAATAAATACACACAAAATTTAAAAAAAACAAAAAAAACATTGCATTTCTTTTAAGCCTTAGAAGTTATTTTTAAAATATATTTTTTAACTAATTTAAAAAACTTTGTTTCTGTAATCTTGGTTCTTTTTGAAAAAGTATAAGATGATTTAATGTTAATTTTTATTAAAAATTTATTCGAATAAAAACTATAATGAGATTTTTTTTAATTGTGTGACCAATAACTTTTTAAGTTCGGTATACTTATTTCAATATCAAATTTGAAACAAAAAAATGGTGCTAGAGGAGGCTAGGCGTTGGTACTGTCAGGTTAACGGAATATATATAAAGGACCAAAAAAAAGTACAAAAGTACCTTAAGTACTTACTTTTAAGGAAATTTACATATTTTAAGTACTTTTCATGAAATGGGGTTTTAAAAATGTAAAATTTCATTCTTAGTTATCAGCAAAATGACTAAAACATTTTACATGTACTGCACTCAGGTCAAAAGAAATCTTTTCATGATATTTTTGGAATAATTACTTTTGAATAAATTACAGCAATAATTTTTCAAATCTTTGTTAAAAATAGTTAAAATTGACTTTTTAATTACTTAAAAATTCAAGCCTGAAGAAATAAAGGGCAATTTATTAAATAAAATTATTTCCAAGTGAATTTGATTTTTACCATATTTTTTTCATATTTTCATTTAACTACTACGACAAACATAATATAATTTTACAAAAGATATGATTCTACCATCTAATGATACAAAAAGAAAATATAACTGTATAGAAAGATGTATGAAGAATTTACTAAAATATATTTGAAATAAGGGCGAGTTTAACTTAGTGAGAGAAATTGTATTGAAATTAATTGTATAACTTTGATACCGTTTTTTTCGCACGTAAGTGCATTCGTAAAATTTACCGTCGATGTAAGGACGTTTTATATTAGAGAATAAAAGCATATTTCAATTCGTTCAACTTACTTTGCTCTTGTGGTGCTTGTTGTGCCAAGTTTCCCGCCCGTGCATCTATAAAGAAAAAATAGCTTGATGTATCAATGAGGAAGTTGCATGAATTTCAAACTCATTGGCAGACAATAGCCCTTTTAAAAACACGTCGAATGCTACTTTTCACACTAGTAAAAAAGTTATTAATTAGTCAGTAATTGAGTTTTAAGTAGGGAATACGTCACTTCCGGTAAAAACACTCACAATCCTCTTGCAGTGCGTAATGACGTCAGACTTGGCTTTTTTTGTCCATTGGCGTGAAATTTCTAGCCAACTTATGTGCGATACAGCTGTTGAAAATACAAAATGTGTTTTGAATGACCCCATATTGGAATAGAATTATTTAGAATAAGTAGTTTTTCCAAGTTCCAGTTATTCTCATCAGACTTGGTAGATCTCCTACGAAGACTTCGATTGATCCAACAATTGACTAGGTCTGAAGTGTCAACAGCGCGCTCTTGTACGATTTTAAATTCAACAACCAAGCAAGAAACAAGCTGTTCTAATTTATTATCAAAAGCTGGTTTAAGTGAGCAGTCTGTTCTTTTAAATAGAACGTTTTGAAAAACGTTGTATGTTTATTTTAATTATGAACATGCTAACCGTAGCGCCATTTTTAGAAAATATCGCCAAATGGTGTGTTGTTACGTCAGAGGCCGTTTTTGGTGACGTGAGTTTCATGGAATTTTAATAGGCATATTTCGAGTAAAATTAATAATTTTTTATGATTTTTAAGCTGATATTTAGAATCTGTAGCTTCTAATGTTCCAGAAAATGGCATAAGTACGTCATTTTGGGTGGGATGCAAGTTCCTCATTGTTGAAATGTGGTAAAACCAGGCGCGCAGCCAGAATTTTTTCACGGAGTAGGCTGAACTTCAGAAGGGCACTTTTACAGAATTCCTTGTGTGGGGGTACGGGAACTTTTTTAAATGTTAATCTTCCAAAATTCTGTTTTTGAAATACATGTAAATATACTAAATTTACAATCATGTTTTACAAACTAGCCTGCTGGGGAAAATGATTAGGACAGTGAGTGGCTGATACAAATTCCCAAATGAAACTAAAAATTACTGGAATTCTGAAAAAGGCACAAAAATTGTTCTTACGCCGAAATTGGAATACCATGGAAAATTATCACTACAAAAAAAATCAAATTTGTGAAAGGAGGTGAAAAGGAGTGAAATGTTTTAAAAAACAATTCTCTATCTGTGTCGTGTTTTGACGTATACGATTATGAAATTTTTAACAGCGATTCTTTAAAAATATGTCTAAGTTAGGTTAGTTAAAAATTCTTTCATCTACCTAAAAATCGAATGAATTCCAAAAGTTATGGGATAAAGGAAAATTACTAATTTTACACGTTGTCATTTCCGTTAATTGTTAAAAACAAACCCTCGTCCAAAAAGGTACATTTAAATTCAAAAGCATGTTTCAAGTTTCAAATTAAATAATTTATAAAAGATAAACAGTTTTTCTTTTTATTATTATTATTATTTAACGATAACTAATGATTCAAAATAAATACATATAATTGTTTGCCTGAAAGTGATTTATTTTGTGGGCTTCAAAATAGAAATGGATATGATACCAGGAACACTCAGTTTCAATCGCTGATGTTGACTTTTGAGATTCGTCAATTCTTTCCCACTTTTTTTCCTAAGATCAACTTCATTCATAATAATTAATTAATCGCTGCTTAAATCACTCGAATAAAATTTCACAGCCCCACTTACATAATCAAAAGTAGCCTTATTACAGTAATATGGAAGTAAATACTGAAATTTTTTGATGAAGTAGCCATACTACCTTCAAACCTTATTATTTGGTCAATGTACGGAATAAATAAAGATATTCTGTAATATGATTCGGCAGTTTCAGCAGATTGGGTTTCCCTAAATTTTTACCGTTTGGCCATTCGGAGATCGAATCGTGTTTTAAACTAACGTGAAAATCGTGTTTTAAACTAAGGGCTTCTGCCTTTTTAAAGATAGAAGAAAAGTTTTCTAATGCCTTTTCGCATATGTCTAAAACACGTTTAAAATCTTTCACTAGTTCTACAATCTGAATAAGTTCTAGAGACTTCAGTTGTAGACACCTAGAAACAGGCAAGAACTTTTTAAAGCTGTCGTCCGTTTAGCCAGTCGTTTGTATGGCAATCCGTATATCAAATAATTTATTTTGGAAAGTGATTATGAGCAACGTTTTTGGTTCCGTTTTTCAAGAATATTGTGCAAATTGGCTTTTTTGCATTAAAATACAATTTTGAGGATGTCAGTTTTTAAAATTACACAAATTTGGACGAAAGGGCATTTTGTCACAGTCAGGGGGGGAGGGGGGGCCCTCTGGCTGCGTGCCTGGGTAAAACTATAGTAGAAACAGCTTCTTACCAATAATTTGATGACTAAATGGATTGTCATAGCAATGAGCCACATAACCTTTGACTTTTAGCTTTAGACATAGAGACTATTCTTTAAGACACTCTCACATTTCGTCCCATACGAAATACTAACATATAGCGATAAAGTATTTCAAGCAATTTTTTTCCAAAGCAGCGTGCCGATCGTGACTGAGGCTACGCCTATAAGAAACCCAGGTTTTTAACTTTTCATCTACTGAAAGTACTTGTAAGTATTACCTAAAAAGCCACTGTTTTACATTTTATTATTCAATTTGGAGAAAATGGAGAAAGATTAACTTTTGGATTGACATGTTCGGATTTAACACATAAAAGTCTATAAAAGTAAATTCTTCCTAAATTTTACTTTAGTTATCCAGTGCTAAATCGTGATGTCCTGAAGGTACTTATAAGTATCCCTTAAAAAGCCGTTGTTTTACTTTTCATTGTTTGTGCGAGGGAAAATAGATAGAAGTGAGCTTTTATTAATTAAATATGAATCAACACAATAATGACTAGAAAGGTAAAACATATTCATTCAACAAAATGTCATTGTTAGTCACTGTAATTTATTAATTTTACATGGAAAAGCGGGAAAAGAAAATAAATTCAGGACATAAAGTGCATTTTATGTCTCAACTATTTTTTACCCTTTTATATTCAAATTAACTGCAACAGCTAGAATTAACACATTCAAGGAGAACAAATTAAAACTAAAACTTAATTCGATCAGTGCATAAAGGGTTAAAGATATTACCGCATACCATCATTTGGGTTATAGGGGAATGCAAGCAGGGGGCTGCGAGGATTCGCGGCCATAGTTTCCAGCATTACCTTCAGAGTCAATAGATAATAAGGTTGTTTCTCTATGAAGAAGGTTAGCCGTAAATGGTCGTTGTCTGTCAAGTTCTGCAAAAATTAATAGTATTAATAATGAAAAATAATAGTAGTGATAAAAAAAGCAGGATCAAGAAATATGGTTAGTTGTTGCATTCGTCTGTCTGTGCGTTACCCACTTTCATAGCCCAAACTACAAATGCTACAGGCAAGTGTGATACGTCCAAAAAATTCAGCGCATCGAAAATAGAAGACATTGAAAATCGCAAAAAAAATTCGAACTTGAAGTACTTTAATTATTTAAAAAACTGCAAAATTTAGTGCTCATTAAAAAAGCATAAGAAGCCAATTTTATTAGAATTAAATCACCATTGACGTTCACAACAATCACTCGAGAAACTTTAATTCTTTTAAATAATAAATTAAAAGATATATTTAATTTATTATTTAAAAAAGACGACTATTTTCAAATGTATTTCACTAAGAGATTCTTTGTAGGTATGTTGATATGAAATGTTTTGATTCTACTATTCAAAAGAGAGAAATATTACAAATTTATTCTTTGAAATATAAATTAATTTTTGCAAAAGATAATAATTATTGCAGAATAATTATTGAATTTTCGAAACAAAATAAATGAAACTAGCCAAATTTAGTGTGTAAATGTTTATAATAGAATTAATAATTGTCTTTTGCGACATTTTCCCTGTTGAACACAAATGTTGTGTGGGAGCGGGCTGAGTGACAGATTCTGTTACAAACCTACTTGTTTATTTTCGAAATCACAATCTGTGAAGGTAATTTTTTAAAATTAACGAATTTTTTTCAGCAGATGGGTTAATATTGTAAGAACGAACCATTCTTGTCCATTCCAGTTTTAAAAGTAACATAGGCTTTTAAAAGCAAAGCAACTTAAGAAAAAAGAGAATACAGTTTGTAGAGTATAGAGCAAAAAGAATTATACAACATTTTCTTTTTTATTCTAGTTTTTAGCATACACACTACGTTTATAACGTAAAAAGTGGAAGGTATTATAATCGTTCAGTCCGTCCGTCTGTCACCCACTTTCACAGAGAGAACCACAAGTCCCACAGACAAGTGGGATGCGTCATTTTGAAGCAAAAAATCAGATTACGCTACATTCCAAATTTCCTTAAAAAAATTTTAATTAGAAGTTTATTTAAAATTTAAATAACTAAATTTTTTTTATCTGCATTGAAATAACATGCAAATTTCTTTTTTATTCATATTTTCACTGTTGCCATCCACAAGTCCCACAGACAAGTGCGATACGTCATTTTGAAGCAAAAAATGAGATTAGGCTACATTCCAAATTTCATTAAAAAATTTAAATTAGAAGTTTATTTAAAATTAAAGTAACTAAAAATTTAATCTACATTGAAATAACATGCAAATTCCATTTTTATTCAATATTTTCACTGTTGCCATTTCGTTAAACGTACGAGAAACTTTATTTGAAATAAAAATAAAAATATTTATTTATGTGATATAATTCAGTTTGGATTGTTGCAATATCACAATAGAGTTATTTTGATGGTTTATTATATAATATATATGTATGAAGAAAGATGCATAGAGAATTCTAACTTGGCATAAAAAATATGCAAAGTTTCGCTTTTAGCTTCCACACTACGTTTATAACGTAAAAAGTGGAAGGTTTTATAATCGTTCAGTCCGTCTGTCTGTCCGTCTGTCACCCACTTTCACAGAAAGAACCACAAGTCCCACAGACAAGTGGGATACGTCATTTTGAAGCAAAAAATCAGATTAGGCTACATGCCAAATTTCATTAAAAAATTTAAACTAGAAGCTTATTTAAAATTTAAATAACTAAAAATTTAATCTGCATTGAAATAACATGCAAATTCCATTTTTATTCAGTATTTTCACTGTTGCCATTTCGTTAAACGTACGAGAAACTTTTGTTAAAAAAAATACACTTTTGAAATAATATTTATTTATGTGATATAGTTCGGTTTGGATTGTTGTATTATCACATTAGAGTTCTTTTAATGGTTCTATATATATGTATGAAGAAAGATGCATATAGAGAATTCTAACTTGGCATAAAAAAAATATGCTAAGTTTCGCTTTTATTTTTAAAGCATCAATTGTACAAATTATATATTTTTTGAACTGTAAATTAATTTAACAAACTATAAATAAGTGAATTTTCGAAAGAAAAGTAAATGGGAAATTGTGGCGACAAAAATATTTATTAAAAAAGATTACATCATTATTCTTCGAACTTCAAACAAATTTAGCAAACGATAAAGTCTAATTATTAAATCTGAGAAAGAAGATTAATGAAAATAGTTAATTTTGGCGTTTAAAACTTTGAATTACAAATAGCTAAAGGCCCTGTTTTTATTAGAATTAAATCACATTTGCCATTCGCAACAATCGCTCGAGAAACTTTAATTCTTTTAGACAATAAATTAAAATAAATTTATTTTTGCGACATCGATCAGTTTGAAATGACGTCAAATATATTTCACTACGAAATCCTTGTATGTTGATATGAAATGTTTTGCTAATTGTAAGTCAGTGTAATTTATTAATTTTACATGGAAAAGCGGGAAAAGAAAAGAAATTCAGGACATAAAGTGCATTTTATGTCTCAACTATTTTTTACCCTTTTATATTCAAATTAACTGCAACAGCTAGAATTAACATATTCAAGGAGAAAAAAAATAAAACTAAAACTTAATTCGATCAGTGCATAAAGGGTTAAAGATATTACCGCATACCATCATTTGGGTTATAAGGGAATGGAAGCAGGGGGCTGCGTGGATTCGCGGCCATGGTTTCCAGCATTGCCTTCAGGGTCCATAGGTAATAGGGTTGTTTTTCTATGATGAAGGTCAGTCTTAAATGGTCGTTATCTGGCAATATCTGCAAAAAGGTACGGCATTAATAATGTAAAATAATAGCAATAATAATAAGAAGCAGGATTAAGAATGTGAAAGGGGTTTCCAGTTAGGTAGATGTTCATAATTGCGTTTAATGCTCTCCTTGTTTAAGATCAGTGCCTAATGTGTTTTGTACGTAATTGTTAATTCCTTCGTTGTTACAATTCCAAAAGCACATGCACTGAGCAGCGTTTTTTGTTTGCCTGATTACGTGAGCATGTGCATTTGGTCTGATGAAGGAATCAACAGGATTTCTAGAATAAAAGTTCATTTTAGAAGGTCGAGGACGGGAGGACGGACGGTTTAAACGGACGGACGGTTAAACTAAAACATCATTCGTTGCATAAAGAGTTAAAGATATTACAGCATACCATCATTTGGGTTGTATGGGAATGGAAGCAAGGGGCTGCGTGGATTTTTTTGCATGGTTTCCACCATTGATATGAGGGTGCGGATGTAATGGGTCTGCTTCTCAATGAAGAAAGTTAGTCTGAAGTGTTCATTATCGGGTAAGACCTGAAAAAATGAATAGTATTAGTTAATTGATGCATTATTTTCGAGATATGCTGTAAAAATGTTTAAGAAATATTTTTAAAAAATACACACAAAATAAAAAAAAGCATTGCATTTATCCTTAGTTCAGAGCATTAGAAGTTATTTTTTAAAGATATTTTTAAACTAATTTAACCGACTTAAAGGATATGGTTAAAGTTTTTCGTAAATATTGATCCAGCAGTCTGAAACTGTGGATCTATTATGTCTATTATGACTTTTCAGGGTTCCCACTCTTATTTCAAAATAAAAATCAAGTTAAAAAGGTTTGATAGATATTTCGTACTTTAAATGTCAAATTAGATATATGCATTATTCGTGTTTGTATAAAGAGATGTGTTGAAAGACTTCAAATGTGTTAAGATACGCAAGTTTAAAAAACACTCTGAGGTGAGAATACATAAATTGTAAATAATTTTGAGTCTGAACAATTGAGTAACGCAACTTAATTTAATTATTTAAAAAAGTTACATTCTATGATGTGTCTGATAATAACTGGTTACCTTGTGCTAATTCTGGTAGAACTCGGTGAGCTGGGAAATTCCACTAAAACAATTGTAATAGAAAATATTTATCAATTACACTTTATTAATACAGAAAAAAAGATTCAAAGAACTGTAATAAAATTGGAATTACAAATAAGATTATTCAACAATTTAAAATGGTTAAGCTGGATTAAAAAGTTATATTCATTTAATAATTACTTACACGGAGTTTGAAATGAAACATTCTAAACGAAAAAAATGATTTTTTCCTTATTTTCTCCCAGTATATATATATTTTTTTAAATAAAACGTTACTCCCAGAAGTATGAAATACTTAAATATAGCTGTAAAAAGCGATTCTAAAGGTTTCTAAACGGTTCATGGTATTTTATTTGTGCACAAATTAATTACCAACCACTGTTGAGTGATCCAAACATATTAATCTATATAAAAAAATTTACAATAAAGTAAATGAGGATTTATTTTACAATAACATTGCTTTTTCGAAAATGAACCTTTTTAGGGAAAAAACACTGCTTGGACATACATACCATATAGGAAATAAATATGAACCCATAAAAAGTTAAAAATAACTAAATAGTATCTAAAGTATAAACAAATCATTTAAGTTAAAATAAAACTAGTCACATCTGTCTCAGTCTGAACTTGAAGAGAAATGAGAATGAGATTGCCACTGTATGTAACTGTAGACTGGAGGTGGAGAGTATATAGAAAAGAAATTAGAAATAAAGCCAGCGATAGCAGACAGTAAACATACAACTTAAAGGGTTGCTTGAAAAGTAGTAAAGTCAAAAAGCGCCAAATGTAATTTTACCACAAATTACTTTCACTTGATATACCTTTTAAGATTACCTTAAGTTTAGATAAATGGCGTTCATGAACTTCATTTGCTTTGTGCCTACTACATCAATTTGCCCCTTTTTATTTATAGTAAAAAGATGTATTTTTTTTCTTTAAAAAAGGTCAAAATAATAAAACAAAGTTAAACTCAAAGTTACGCCAAAGGGACACTAAACCTGCCAAACAGCTAAACCTTGCCAATTCCAAAAACCTTTGTCAGCAGGAGAGGAAATTAGGCTCCTCCCCTACACGTATTACACAATTTTAGGGGACGTCCACAAATTTCGCGACTTGTTGGGGAAGAAGCCCGAGCCATATATCACGTTATTTTTATCACTCAAAAAAATCAATGTAAAATTTCAATAATATTGAGTTAAATTCCAGTAATAAAATTTCTAGACTTAAATTTGGCAAAATCCACCATGATTATATTTATCGTAGCTTACCAACAGGGTCTGATTTCCGGCAGGGTAAACGGGGCACGTTCCCAGGACCCCCACTTTAAGGGGGCCTCCAAATTTTCTTCATGAACATTTATGCTCAATACAACTGCCCCAAACTTTTTAATATGAAGTGTGCAAAAAAAATAAATTCATGAACAAAAGTTGACTATGAAATTGTGTTTAAAATCTGAATTAATCAATTAAGAAAAAAATAGTTATTTTGGGGGGATTGAGCATGGTTTCCAAGCAAATTACTTCAGCTATTTTTTTGGTAAACACTGTAAGTTGTGTCTTTTATTGTGTTGGAAGAATACTTTCGGTTATGAAGCCCAAGTAGTATTATTTGTGATTTAGGGCTATCACGTGCTTTGTATCAACGCACTCCGGGATTATCTATTCTATTTTTAATATACTCTGTTGGTCCATAACACATCTAGACTGAAAAAGGGTTAAGTCATTGGATTGCCAATTCCATACATAAACAACTTGGCGTAGATAAATTTAAGCTGAGATTGAGAGCCCAAGTATACTTTGAAACCTTCCTTATTTGTTTTTATATGGGTTTCTTTTTAGTTTTTAATGATCGAGTGGATGATAGAAGCATTATTTGTGAAAGTCTTTTACCTTTGCTCCTAGAACAGCACAAATGAAAATTGAGGGAAAGTAGAATTTTTCCCATTACTCTGCACAGCTTCTTCGTTTGAGCTCCCAATTACTATAACGCAAAAACTCTGGGTTGTAGGATGTATTTGTCGGAGGGAAATCCTACATATTTGTAAATTTACAAGCATATGGAATAAATTTTTTTTAACTATTTAAATTTTCAGTTAATCGTTGATAACAAGAAAAATCGTTCGGCCTCAGAGGGAAACGCAAATTGCGTATAAAGAGCCAACAGGTAATAAAGTACACCCTCACTGTACTTAAGATGTAGAAAAATAATACAGTGAAAAAACTCGCATGTTCCAAAGAAGAGTCTTCCCCTCCTACAACAAACGGGCAGGAATGGGGGTAAACGAGATTTTTTCCAGTTATCTAACAGATCTTTCTGGTTTGAGTTCCCGAAATACTACTATGATCCGAAACTCTGGTTGTAGGATGACTTGGGGGAGGGTACTGGATAAACTCGTTCGGCTAAGAGCGGAAATGCAATTGCGTAAAAAAAGAGATGGCCAACAGTTTTTTTAGGTACCCCCTCCCTCTACTTAAACTTTAGCAAAATAATGCAGTGGGAAAAAAAGTCACATTCGAAATCACCTATATTTAGAAATCTACAAAGGATATAGGATAAAAACTTTTTAGTCGTTTAAATTTTCAGTTAAGTACGAAACACCAATTAAACACCCTGTCAGACAAAAGGTCCCCCAAAATCAATCTATGAAAAATTATCGAGTTCCATTTTCCCATTAATCTACAGCTTTTCATTTGAGTTTCCAAGTACTACAATACGAAACTCTCGTTGTAGGATGTCTTTTGGGGAGGGGCACTGGAAAAACTCGTTTGGCCTAAAAGGAAACGCAATTGCGTAAAAAAGAGATGACCAACAGTTTTTCAATGTACGCCCTCCCCGCTCCCCCTACTACTTAAAGATTTATTTCCATTTTGAAAAATTCAAACACGTATTTTATGTGGTACAGGTAGAGCACTTGTCTCGAATATTTTTAATTTTTTTAAAATGAAAACTATTAAATAACATACTTTATGATGATTTTATGTAATACATATATTTAATTTTCAAAATTTGCTAATTCTCACTAAAGTTTAAAGGTTTTGTTCGTCTGTCCAATTTCCCAAAGAATAAAAATTTCCTACTTCTCCGTGCAAATATATCAATGAATTTCACCCAAGAATTAAACAACAGTTTTCAAGATAATTAATACGTTATAAACGTCGTTTTTCTCAATGTTTAACCGAGAAAAAAAACCTCATTCAAGTATCAAGAAATTTTCACAGCAAATTCAAAAAGGGACTTTCAACATAATTCCCAAGTTAAAAACGCAACTTTCCCTCAAGGGCTAAGATGTAGATTCCGTGAATAGGCGTTTTTAAGTTAATCGTTATTCAAAAGCACTCAGTAACACTTAAAAAAACAGAATTGTTTATAGTTCAGATAGTTAAAAGAATTCGACTTAATTTCAGTAAGCTTTTAAATTTGTAAGACGCATTCTGCAAAATTTAATTGAATTTCAACAAAGGCCTGATTGACAACAACTTTGTTTTGAGTTACTCAATTTTGAAATCTCATTTGAGGTTGGGCTAAAAAGAGTTCTATTATACACGCCTCCGTCCCGCTTGGCCAACGGGACTGGGGTGTAATAATGAACCAGTTTCGGTACATTTGGTACATGCACTAATAAATGGTAGTAACCAGCTCACTTTGTTGTTGCCAATGACAAACACATGAGTTTTATCTTCAAGACAAACTCAAAAATACTGTTGTCTCTTATGGCCTTTATTGAAGTTCAACCCTAAACTTGTAATTCAATATAGGGAAATTTATTCCACTTGGGGGAGGTGCAAACTCGTGCGGCCTAAGAGGAAACGCAATCGCGTAATAAAAGAGATGGCCAGAGATTTTTAAAGTACGCACTCCCCTTACGTAAACTACAGAAAGGTAATACACCGAAAAAAAGTGTTAAGATATCCCACAAAAAAGAAATCATCAGTATTTTCAAAACTGCAATCATTTTGGATCAACTTTTTTAGCCGTTTAAATTTTAATTTAAGTATTTAATAACAAGAAAATATCCTTGTCAGACAAATGGTCCCCCCTCCCAGTTCGCTCATGCTCTGAAAAATTATCAAGTGTCATTTTCCCTATTAATCTGCAGAGTTTCTTTGTATGTGAGTTCGAAATTAGTATAATATCCAAACTCGTTGATAACAAGAAAAATCATTCGGCCTCAGAGAAAACGGAATTGCGTAAAATAGAGCCAACAGTTAATAAAGTACACCCTCACTCTACTTAAGATGTAGAAAAATAATACAGTGAAAAAACTCGCAGTCACCAAAGAAATCCCCCCCTCCCCCCCCCCAAAAAAAAGGGGGGGGGGGGTAACGAGATTTTTTCAGTTTATACAGATCTTTCTGGTTTGAGTTCCGAATTTCCGAAAAACTACTATGATCCGAAACTCTGACTGTAGGATGTACTTGGGGGAGGGGTACTGGGTAAACTCGTTCGGCCTAAGAGGAAATGCAATTGCGTAAAAAAAAGAGATGGCCAACAGTTTTTTTAAGTACACCCTCCCTCTACTTAAACTTAAGCAAAATAATGCAGTGGAAAAAAACCACATTAGGCCCCTAAGAAAGCCAACAAATACGAAATCACCTATATTTGTAAAA
Organism: Oedothorax gibbosus; assembly: GCA_019343175.1. Classification (NCBI taxonomy): domain Eukaryota; kingdom Metazoa; phylum Arthropoda; class Arachnida; order Araneae; family Linyphiidae; genus Oedothorax; species Oedothorax gibbosus. The sequence goes on along the minus strand of CM033272.1, from coordinate 38,790,462 downwards.
CTACAAAGGATATAGAATAAAAATTGCTTAGTCGTTTAAATTTTCAGTTAAGTAGTAAACACCAATTAAAAACCCTGTCAGACAAAAGGTGCCCCAAGCTATGAAAAATTATCGAGTTCCATTTTCCCATTAATCTACAGCTTTTAATTTGAGTTTCCAAGTACTACAATACGAAACTCTAGTTGTAGGATGTCTTTTTTTGGGGGGGGGGGGGGGGGGCACTGGAAACGCAATTGCGTAAAAAAGAGATGGCCACCAGTTTTTCAAAGTACCCCCTCCTACTTTAACTACAGAAAATAATATACTGAAGAAAAAAACTTCCATCCCACTTAATTAACCTTTCCATTGCATAAAAGAGTTTTAATAAAATTTTATTAGTTTATTGTTTTTCTATTCTAAACATATTTACAATTAATTATTTTAAAATGTGGGACACTTCAGGAACAACAATCTAGAGAACGCATTTCAGTTGTAATTGCAATTGAGCAATTGTTAGAGAAATTGGTTAAATTAATTTGAATATTTTTATATGTATTTTTGCTGAAATCTTTTACAAAAACTGTTTACATTAAATGAATGGTTTTGCATTGAAAGAGAATTCCTTAAAAATCTCGCACACAAAAACAATGATAAATGCTTCGCTAAGAGCAATAGTTTTTTTTCGTTTGTAATGTAAAATCCTTCGTAAATATATATTTGTTTAAATGCGCGTAGTTTCATGAACAAAATCTTGAGTACGCATTTTTCAGTTACACATCTGTGTACAGCAATTTGTTAAATCAATATGAATGTTCTAAAATCTTTTTTTTTGCTGAAATCTTTTACTAAAACTGTTTTATAATATAAATGAATGGTTTTGCATCAAAGTAGAGTTCATTAAAAATCTCGCCCACAAAAACATTGAAAAACGCTTCTCTATAAATAAAAATTCTTATTCGTTTGTAATGTGTAGAATCCTTTCTAAATATTGAAGTTAGGTTTTGTATTGTGAGTATCACAAAACTACAAAAAAACATTATATATTCAGCCTAAAAAGTGAAAAATATTTAAAACTACTAAAAATGTAAATGCCTTCGTTATTACTGTCTTTTGACCACTGTTTGTTTTGTAATAATAATAAAATTAATCTCAACCAAGATTTTTTTTACAATTGGAATTTTTTTTGTACAAAATAAATCGGTACGGTTGGGAATTAGAATAGATCACACTTGAACCATCTTTTCTGATTAAAAACTAGCCGCATAAAAAGCAACCAAAGTTTGAAAACTTTTTAAGCAAAGCATTTCTGAAACCAGTTGGGACAAGCATGCGCTATGAACATAGTCTTTACAGTGTTATCCCACTTTATATATAGTTGCCAATGACATACATTGGATTTTATAAAATTGCTTAAACAGTTTGATAGTTTGGTTGCCATACGCGTCTAGTATTCAATGAAAAAATATGCAATAGTTATTATTTTTTTATAATTGGTAAATTTGCAAAAATATTTCGAAAACGTTTCACCTGTGTGGATACTTGTATGGTAAATTTGTGATGTAATTTTGAGATCCATGATATGTAATTTCACCTTACGTAATATTTTGACAATACTACTAATTGAACAATTAAATTTAATATAATTTTTTAATTATTTGATATTGACTTTTAATCTTTCTTATTTTAAAATCTTAAAGCAAACACTTTAGCTGATTAAAATTAGCAATTTGTTTAGTAGTGTTTAATAATGAATTTTCGAATTTTATTTAACTGTGTCTTTTTATGGTTCTTTTGTTTTGCTAAAATTTTTCCATCAATTTTCAACATCTTGCCTCATCAAAATCACTGTTAAATTGAAAATTAACATTTATTTAACCATATTTTTATGGTCCTTTTGTTTTGAAACAATTTTCAACAACTTCGATGCTCTGGGAGCCATAACTACACTTTTTTTTATTTGCCAAAGAAAGGTAAATGGACTCATAAAAAAACAGTTAAATTTGTAAAAAAAAATTTTAATGCATATCATTGTGTGTTTATGTTATTCATTATTTTAAAACAAATTTGAAATATACAGTGTGATCATTGTTTTTGTAATTCATTGTTTCATTTAATCTACATATACCTGTGCATTTTAGTTAAATATCAACATTTATTTTACTACATATTTTTATGGTTTGTTGATTTGCAACAATTTTCAATAATGTGGGAGCAGTACCCACACTGTTTTATTATTTAGCCAATAATGGTAAATGGACTCGTAAAAAACAGTTAAATTTGTTTTAAAAAAATTGAAGAACATATTTTTGTGTTATATTACTCATTATTTCAAAGAAAATTATAAATTTATATTGTGTTCATTTAATCTACATATACCTGTGCATTTTAATTAAATATCAACATTTATTTTACTACATATTTTTATGGTTTGTTGATTTGCAACAATTTTCAATAATGTGGGAGCAGTACCCACACTGTTTTTTTATTTAGCCAAGAATGGTAAATGGACTCGTAAAAAACAGTTAAATTTGTAAAAAAAATTGAAATGCATATAATTGTGTGTTTATGTTATTCATTATTTTAAAACAAATTTGAAATATACAGTGTGATCATTGTTTTTGTAATTCATTGTGTCATTTATTCTACATATTCCTGTGCATTTTAGTTAAATATCAACATTTATATAACTATATATTTTTATGGATACCTACACTGTTTTTTTATTTACCAAGAATGGTAAATGGACTCGTAAAAAAAACAGTTAAATTTGTTTTAAAAAAATTGAAGAACAGATTTTTGTGTTATATTATTCATTATTTCAAAGAAAATTATAAATATATATTGTGTGATTATCGTTTATTTCATTTTCTGTTTTATGTACTATATAACGGTCATGTGCATTTTGGTCATATTTCAACATTTGTTTAGCTATATATTAATAATGGATCTTTTGCTTTGAAACAATATTTTGCAAAATTTTTCAGCGTATGCAATATTTTGTGAGTCATACCTACACTGTTTTTTTATTTACCCAAGAATGGTAAATGGACTCGTAAAAAACAGTTAAATTTGTTTAAAAAAAAATTGAAATGCATATAATTGTGCTTTCCTGTGCCAAACGTTCACTGTTTCTCATGACGCAAGAATGGTAAATGGACCCATAAAAAACAGTTACATTTGTAAATAAGATAATTGAAATACATACTATTGCTAGTTTATTGTGTGTTTATATTATTCATTGTTTCATCTAATATACATATTCTTGTGTATTTTAGTTATATTTAAACATTTATTTTACTATTAAAATAATAAAATTTGTACATATCTAAATTTTTATTGAAATACAAATTAGCGTTTGATTATGCCGTTATTAATGAAATCCTGATTTCATATTTCTGTATTAAAAAGTCTATTTTACTAAAAAACAGTGTCTTAACTACATGACTTTAAAGTACTGGTATTGTTGGGTTGGTACTTATACATATTTTTGCATTGTACCTACATATATTTTATGTACTTTTGGCAGAAATTTGAATTGTGAGGTATTTTGGGAACCATACGAACCCTGTTATTGGTTTAATTTTGTCTTTACAATGGAATTTCATTAATTGCTTTTTGAATCAACAACTAATGTGATGTTTTCTTATCTTTTGTATTGCTCGTTTTATGTAGGTCAAATGATATGAAAATCATTTATATCTATGTGATACACGTTTGTAAATCAGTACAAATAAGTTGCTATGGTATGGATGTTTTAATGTGCAGTTGGCATTTTTACTTTTATTCCTATTTTGCTAGTTTGACGTTGCTTTGTGGTTTTGAATGAGGGAATATTTAAATTTTAAGATTTATTGCAACATACAAAACCATTTTGAATTTTATTGTATTAAGAAAAAGCTTAAATCGTTTGTAAATATTTTTGAGAAAATGTCTCCTTTTTATATTTTACATGTGGAAGTATATTTGTTGATTTATGATTAATGTCTTAATTATTAAAGTGCAATAAAATACTTTTTTTTATTGTTTTGTAATTCTTGTTCCTTTTTATTGGTTAAATTTAATAATTGTGATGGTATTTTTATTTTTTTAAACAGTAATAAAACTTGTTTTACCTGTTGTGTCATTTATTTATAAACAAGTCCCAACCCCCCAAAAATAACGAAATTCAGTTGTGCGTGTCTTATAAAATTAGTAAAGGAAATATTCAACCAATTTAAATTAACCGAGTATGGGAAATAATTTTTCGGTTGATTTTGCACTATAGAAATTCAGCCAAAAATGCTAAGTCAATCCATGATGTTTACTTTTTGTACATGGAAGATCAAAAGTGAAATTCAATAATTTCATTAAAGTATATTTTATTCACATAATAATATATTCTCTACAAGAAAAATTCATCTTTACACATCGTAATAAATGTGACCATTCAACCAACGTATTCCAATTTCTGGTTTGTAATTCACTAATTAATGTTCCAAAATTAGTTGATTACACTGCACTTGGTCAAAATATGGCTGCCACACTATTTTTTCCCCTCTTTGGCCAATTTCAGGGGTTGTAGTTTTGACATGTTTCTCCCATCAGTTGAGGGTTGGTAGCGTAATAAAAGCTAATTGTCCTTATACGGCCCCCTACTCTACAAGCAGGTCGAGTCAATAATGAAGTGCGCGTATTCCAAGATCTTACCAGTCAGCTGAGACTTGTTCGGCGACCGCTTCAGTTGAGATTTTCTTCTCTACTAGACATCCTTATCAACGCATTTTCAATATGGCTTAGCTTAGGCCATTAGTGCCTATAGATTCCCATTTCCTTTTCTGGAACGTTTTGATTTTGTTTTTTCAAATTGTAATTAAAGTTTGCTGGATTAGCACAAACACGTTTTTAAGAAAAAATTCATGAACGAATAGTATTCATGATAAAAAGATCATGAACATTCAATTACATATTATAACTTCATTTAAAACTGATAAAATTTTTCTTCAAATAATCATTTTAAATAAGTTTCTCATGTGACAGTTGATGTGGTTACTTACTTGTGGTTGCTTTTACTTGTTTATACTTCATTTTCACTCGCGCTTAAATATTTATTCAAATTGGGAATGAAAAGTATAAATCCCCATATGCTTACAACAGTGCACAATGCTATTCCTATGGAGAAATTAGTTCACGTTTTGCCCTCATATACCCGTTTAGGTTAGAATTTCGAAGAATCGCTTCTTAAATGACGCCTTCGGTACCTACGAATAAGCTCCTTAATATGAGGAGTCTGTAACTAAAGTAATTTCGAATGGGTGGTGATACGTGATACAGTCAGTCTGGACTTTTTTTTTGTAGATATAGATTTAGTATGTTTGGAAATTGGGATTTTTTTTATAGTTTCGTTTAGAAGGGTTTTTTTACGAATTTGTTTTTTGCGTAAAAAAACATTAAGCTAAACTACTACTTATTTACGACTACAAAATCATAAAAAGAAAATTTACAAAGTTTTGGGTGGTTAATTCTTCCATTATTTATGATTGATACGGCTAAATTACTGTCATATTCTAAAATTTAATACTTCACAATTTTACTGTCATATTGAGCTAACTAAAACTTAAACAATTTTTAAAAAATAAAAGTCATAAAACCCCTGATTTTTAAAAAAAATATTATTGCAAGAACTCCCAATACGTGTTTACGTTAATTCATTTTATAAAACTCATGAATGGCAGGTGCTATTTACTGTACCAAAAAGTTCTGTAAAAAAATATTTGACTATTCTATTTTGAATTATGGATTTGAAATACTTAATTTAGTTTTTTATTGATTTAAAATTCTTTGTTGGTTATCAATTTTACGTAGGTGCGTGCATGGCGTTCCACTTGTTTCACTACAGTACATTATTTTAAGAATTTGATTAACTATTTTAGAATTTGATTATATGTTAATACAATAATACTTAAAAAATTATAGAATAAACCACATGGAAAACTATAAAAAAAATAAAAACTAGACATGGATTGCAAAAGACAACAAAAAGATAGTAGATGTACCATTAAGAAGTCATTTAAGACAAGGTAACGAGACTATTGGTTAATATTGTTTTAAAATTAAAGTATAAACTATTTTTTTCTGAATATTTTCAAGCACACAGTTATCAGATTCCTCACATTTACAAATTTAAAACATAAGTTTTTGAGAAAATATTTTATCAATTTAAAAAAGCTAATGTCGTAATAATAATTTTTTAATACATAAAATGGTGATAATATAATTGAATATCTTTAATAAATTTCTGAAAGCAAATTATATCTTAAATTATATTTTTAAAAAGTTATTCCGATGATCTTTTACCTGATTGTGTTTAGGTGCCATTCAAAATATTTCTTAATTCGGTAATTTAAATATTTAATTTGTGCTCTCACACTCATCTAAGTTTATAGTAGGTATAAGTACAGTTTATTTTACAACACAAGCTGATTATAACCTTTTTCAAAATTCAAATGTAGCAGAGGTGACGGAATGGCTATTTCAAAAACAATTTTTTTTTTAACCATTACTTATTTTGCGTTTTTCTTTTAATTCTAATCATGTAAAAATTGATTATTTGCTATATTCTCATTAAAGTTATTAAATTGTATGTTTTCGCTTTAAAGTAACGGTAATTCAAATTAGTCAGCAAGAATCCGTAGCCATCTCAAAACGTTTAGGAAATAGGCGTCAGTAATATATATTGCCACGTCCTCATTGTTCAGTTGACAGGGATGTCTAGAACAACCCGTCGTGAAGGACATAAACCTCCAAAAAAGTGCCCTAGGACCCAACATCTCTGAGACAAGGGGCTAAGCGCAAATCACAAATAATTCAGTACCCCGAGTTTTGGTCGTTGGCTCTTTGGCCAAAAACTTTTATCGTAAATGAAGCCAACGGTCACCCCGGCCCCCTACTGAGAGGGGAAAGCACTTAATCGGTCTAATCGTTTTGGCCATCTGCCCTGCTCCCAATTAGTTTATCAACTTATTTCATTGAACTTATAGTCCAGCTTTTTTCGTATACACGGTATCTCATCTCATAAGGTAAAGGGAAAATTTATTTGAACAAAGACAAAATAAAAATCACAACTTCTCTGACGGCACAAAGTCATTATCCAATCATTGAAGATGTATATATTTTCCCACGTGAATGTCATGGGACGGGACTGAACGGAGAAGATAAAAAAAGGTGTCATTAGCCATTACCGAGAAAAAAGTTGGGGAGGTAACAATTGGTAACAATCTATTTCCCATGGACTACCCCATATTTAAAAAATCCCACGCTGATGAAAACACGTCTTTTATGACCCAAGAATCACTTGTCTTCAGAAATCCACACTGCCCAAGTGTTCATTGTCCACTTTCCATTACAAAAAGGCAAATCGACATCGATCGGCACTTAGTGATATCCCCCGATACAGAGCTCGAGAATTAAGATTGATTACTTTTTTTGCCTTCGGACCAGACCACTAGACCAGACTCCAAAACGAATGACAAAGGACCGGGGGAGACACCGGCAGTCAAACAATCCGTTCACAAAGTCCGCACCTCAGGGTAAAAGTGGGGGGGAGGGGGGTAATCGTGCGACACCAAACTGTCCTTTGTAAACATGACACTAGCAATTAGGTTCGTGTCTGTCCAATATGCCAGGCGTCAGGGCTAGTAGGCGTCAGGGCTCTATGGCCCTGGCCAGGCGTGGTCCATAGACAGACCTCCCTCGTTGAAAACAAATCTTAGGAACAAAACTGTGTATTTCCGTTCAGTCATTTTTGTAGTTCGCCTTTGTAAAGTTTTATGCTGAAGCGCGACTAAACAGAAAAGATTTTTATTTTTTCCACTAATTTAAAAATGCAGTTACAGAAGACACCCTCTTAACCGGCTTCATTGATGATATTTGCTTTATAAATAAATACACAATTAAAATAATGCTTCATTTTATTCGATGTATTAATACTTTACACGTTACATACCATTAAATAAAATCAGTAACTTTTTTGTGGTTGGAACTTATAGAGGTTTGGTATCTTGCCGCATATTTATCAGCATCACATCGATAGCGAAACAAGTGTTTTTTCAGCTTATTTTTGCACTTTAAGGACAAAATTTTCGGCCGGTTAAAGCGGAGATCCGTTTAAACGAGTCCGGTTAAGAGGGAGCCTACATACTGAAAAGTTCAAGTAATTTAATAAAAATAATTCATTAGTTTGTTGGTTTACAGTAACATACTGTCCTGAATTGAGTGCTTGTGTCCTTAATAGAGTGCTTCTCCCACGCGCATGCGCTGGGAGAGATTTAACCCTGAACTCCCTCCTTTGAGGCCCCTTTAAGGTAGACTTTTTAAGATGCTCTCATGAGAAGAAGATGCGCAGTTTGGCGCTCCATATTTTCTATTGTCTCTGTGTGTGTGCTGTAATTATGTGCTGTTATGTCGTTTTCATTAATAAAGTAGCTCATTAGATTATCTTCGAACCCTCCTTTCGTCATTTACGAAGGAAGAAGTGACATTTCTGGCATCCCTGCCGGGATATTTGGACATTTACGTTATATTTACGGTAACAAGGAATTTACGCACATATTTTTACGAAAAATATATTTGTGCGGTGACTCCTCTTTTTTACGTTAATAACTGAGCTATTCTACGAACACTTTGTTTTTTTAATGAACGTTCAGCACATGCACACTACGAATTAGTTGTTTACGAAGGCATTTTACGCATTTACTAGGACAGTGACTTCGGTGCCAACATTAGAGAAAGTAAAACAGAAGAGAGCAGCCCAGCGAACGCAGTTTACGAGAATCTACAATAAGATTTCAGGACTGTTAGATGATGAGTCATCTGCAGACAGTACGCTGGAAGCCTCTCTAGAACTGTTAACAGAAAGGGTTCAACAGCTAAGGGTCTCCGACGAGTTGATCCTTAACTTGCTTCAAGATGCTGATGTAACCCAAGATGAGTTCGAAAAGGAATTCCATGAAAATGAAGAGTACCAAGAAAAGTATACTCTTCAAAGAGTCGCTGTAAGGCAGAGAAAACAACAGAGAAGTTTTCCAGTAGCCGACTCATCTGGGGGTGTTACAGCCGTGACACCTGCCGCTGTTGCTCCAGCACATCGAGTGGACCGACGACTTCCAGAATTTGAAATCCTGAAATACGATGGCGACCCGAGAACATTGGATTACATTCTGGAACCACTTCAAGAGATCCATTCCGATGAACCCTGGAAGAGGATTACAAACTCCAGCTCCTGCTCCATTCTACAAAGCCGGGAAGCAAGCCCAGAGAAATAGTTCGCAGCTTTCCTGTGAGTGCAGAGAACTATCAACAGCAATCAAGTATCTAAAGAACGTTTTGGCCAAGAAAGTGTGCTCATCCAAGTGTAATATAGAGATTTGTTACAGCTAATAATTGTTAAACAAGACTTCCACCATGACTTATCGACTCTTTACGATAAGTTGACAAACGCAATTGCGGTGCACTCTAGAATCTTTGGGTGTTACGCAAAACAACTATGCCCACTTCCTCTACCCTTTGGTGGAATCGGCACTCCCCATCGACATCCTCAAAGCTTGGGAGAGAGAAAGGGGTAAGGTCAACAATACTGGTAAGTCGGATTTAGACCAATTAATTGAGTTCTTAAAAAATGAAGTTGAGTCCGAAATGCGTATTAAAATTGCAAGAGAGTCATTTAATTGTAATGGTTCTAAAACAAATTATAATAATAGTAATCAGTTTAAAAATAAGAATAAATATTCTGAACCATATCGTAAACAACAGACTCCTGTTGCACATGAATTGTTAACTATGAATACTAAAAATAATAAAGGTAATTGGAATGATTATAACTTTAATAATTCAAATAAAAATAAAAAGAATGAATGCATATTTTGTGAAAAATCATCGCATATATCTGAGAATTGTGGTGAAGTTTCTTCTCTGTCTGTTGCAGAGAGGAAAAATATAGTTAAGCAAAAAAACGGCTGTTATGTGTGTTTAAAAACCAATTCTCATTTTGCTGACCGGTGCTTTTCTAAGATTAAATGCATAATATGCAGAAAAAGACATTTTTGCATATTGTGTCCGGAAGTGCCTATAAAGGAACAAATTGAAAACTTTACGGTTGAAGCAGAAAAAACAATAACTACGAATGCGTTAACTAAGGGTAAACAATTCTCAGATGTATTGCTCCAAACTTTAGTAGTAAAAGTTCATAATGATGGTAAAGAAATGCTCATAAGAGGTATTTATGATAGTGGTGCTATGCGTTCATATTTACGACAAGATGTAATTAACAGTATGAATTTTAAACCAGTAAATGAGATTAAATTACAACAATCTTTGTTTGGAGGTATTGAAGTTACTGAAAAACTTTATGAAACTTTTCATGTAGATATTAGTAATATTGATAATTCATATAAATGCAAAATTGAAGTGTTAAATCAATCACAGATATGCTCAAAAATAAATCGCATTTCCTCTAATGTTATTGCGCAAGACTGTGAAAGATTAAAGATTCCCCTTTCGGATTTCACAGAACTAAATCCAGATGTTGACCCAGAGATCAAACTTTTAATTGGTGCCGATTTTATGCCAAAACTACTAACGGGGAAAATGATTAACTTGCCGTCTGGTCCGATTGCTATTGAATCTAAGTTGGGTTGGGTGCTCCTTGGGAAATGTTTTGACTCTAACGCTCAGTCGATCGTGGGAACGAGGAATGAATCTAATGGATTTGTAAACTTAAATATGGCGAGCCATGTGGTGAATCTCTTAACAAGAGATCGTTGCATAAGTGACTTATGGCGATTGGATTCTTTGGGTATTAATGATCCTGTTTATTCTAACGACGACGAAATGGCGAAAGAAGTTGAAAACCATTTTTTGAGCTCCATACACTTAGATAATGACGGGAGGTATGAAATAGCATTACCATTTGTTTTGGATAAAGCGCGACTGCCTTTAAATATAAACATTGCAGAGAAGAGCGCTTTGAGTGTGAAAAAGAAATTAATTGGGTCTGATCAAATTAAGGATTACGGAGCGGTTTTTACTGAGTGGTTGGACTTGGGAATTATTGAGAGGGTGGAAAATGAGGAAAAAGTAATGGGTTGTCATTATTTGCCACACCGACCAATATTTAAGGAGGGAAGTAGCTCCCCGGTACGTCCCGTGTTCAACGCTGGTTCCGCTGCGGCTGGCACTTTGTCGTTAAATGCTTGTTTAGCGACTGGACCTAATTTGATTTCACAAATTCCTTCCATTCTTAATCGTTTTAGGAAAAATAAAATCGCAGTTTCCGGGGATATTCAGAAAGCTTTTTGCATGGTGGGTATTCAGGAAAGCGATCGAGACTATTTAAGATTTTTATGGTGGGAGGATGATAATTTAAATAAACTTGTTACATATCGGCATAAAAGAGTTGTTTTTGGATTAACTTGCAGTCCTTATCTTTTAGCTGCTACTTTAAGATATCATTTAAATGCGGTTTCAGAAAATTTAAAAGAAACGGCGGACGTTTTAAGGTCTTCCTTTTACGTTGATAATTGCCTCGCGAGTGTAGATTCGGAGGTTGAAATGGTTAGATTTATTACCGAGTCGCAAATTATTATGTCTGCCGGACTTTTCAATTTGCGGGGTTGGCAAACTAATGTTCCGTTTTCTGTTATGAACGAGTGTCATAAGGCGGAAGTCCCAGTGTTGGGTTTGATATGGGATACAGAGAACGACACACTTGCATGTAAAATCGAATCTTGCGAACCAGTTTCAGAGTTGGAAGGGCTGATTACTAAACGAGTCGTTTTGTCTAAGGTGCATCAAGTGTTTGATGTAATAGGGTATACTGTTCCGGTGTTGTTATTGCCTAAACTCCTTCTCCAAAAAACTTGGGAATTAAAACTTAAGTGGGATGATGTTCTTCCCGATGATTTGGCAAATAAATTTAAAAAGTGGATTAGCCAATTACACTTACTGTCAAATATAAGGGTACCCCGGTGGCTGGCAATAGAGCCTATAAATCAGATGATAAGCTGTCACCTATTTTGTGATGCAAGCCAATTGGCGTATGCTTGTTGTGTTTTCCTACGCGTTGAAGTAGATAAAAATGTCAAAGTAACTTTATTAAGTGCTAGAAGCAAAATTCGACCCTTAACTAAAACTACAATTCCGCGTATGGAACTTTTGGCTTGTTCGATCGGGGCCAGGTTATTATCTACAACTTTGAATGATTTACATATTCCGGATATGAGAATAAATTGTTGGACAGATTCATCTACCGCTTTGAGTTGGATTAAACGAAATCAAAATTGGGGAGTTTTTGTGCAAAATAGGGTCAAAGAAATCCAATCTCTAACTTCTACGGTAACATGGCAACATATCCCTAGTAAAAATAACCCCGCAGACCTTGTTTCCCGCGGTTGTTCTATTGAACAGTTGTTAGAGGGACGTTGGTGGGAAGGACCAGATTGGCTTTATTTAAGTGAGGAAAATTGGCCTAAGTCAAATGAAAATCCGGACGAGGAAATAGTACGCACAGAAATGCGTAAGTCGGTTGTAGTGAACTTGAGCAAATCTGTGGATGATTCTAATTGGTATTATAAGTATTTCTCTTCGTATAAAAAGACTATAAGAATGATTGCCTGGATTTTAAGATTTGTTGATAAGACCAGGAAAATTAATATTAATTATACGAACGATTTGTCTTTAAGTGAAATTGAACGAGGAGAAAAATATTTGTTCAGACTCATTCAACAAGAGTCATTTACGGGATGCTCTGATCCAAAATTGAAAAATCTCAAACCAATGATAGATAACGAAGGGTTATTGCGAGCTAAAACTAACCTTGTATTCAGAGATGATACGCATAACTTTAAATATCCTATAATATTGCCATCAAAGCACCCCGTGGTGAAGTTGTTGATTATGAGTTTTCATAAAGACTTATTACATGCTGGTACTTCTATGTTAATGTCGGGTTTACGTGAACAGTTTTGGATTTTAAAAGCACGTAAGACCATTCGTGATTGTTTAAGAAAATGTACAATATGTCAAAGATTTAATAACAAACACAGTGAAGCTCAACCTGGCATATTACCAGCAGATAGGGTGAGTGATACGGCAATATTTGAAATAGTGGGAGTCGATTTGGCGGGGCCTCTTTACATTAAAGGTGGACAAAAAGCCTACATTGTTTTATACACTTGTGCTGTGTATCGCGCAATTCATCTAGAACTAGTGACGCTTTTGTCTACAGAAGCTTTTTTGCAATCATTAAGGCGTTTTATAGCTCGGCGTGGTAGACCCAAAATTATTTATTCCGATAACGGAACTACAATTCACTACATTCGGAACTACATAATTTTGTGGGGGCAAACAGAGTGCTTAAAGCCGTCGACTGGAAGCGGGTGAGTTCCCAGGCAGTTGACCATAAGATCCAATGGAAGTTTAACCCTCCTTCCGCCGCCTGGTGGGGCGGATGGTGGGAGCGACTGATTCAAATGGTTAAGAGAATATTAAGGAAAATATTGGGACGCGCAGCCCTTACGTACGAGGAACTGCTTACAGTGATTTGTGACTGTGAGCAAGTGGTAAATACCAGACCTCTCACTTATGTGTCCGAAGACGTTGACGTCGTGGCTCCATTAACACCATCCATGTTTTTACATGAGGTGAAGACGTCAGGTGTCCCGGATATTGATGAGGTAGATAACTCCGAGTTAAATAAGAGATCAAAACATCTCCAAGAGATACGTGAAGTGCTTCGATCACGATTTCGATCAGAATACTTGGGTCAATTGTGCCAACAGTCTTTTAAAGATAAATTAAAAAACCCAATTGCAGTAGGTGATATTGTTTTGTTAGAGGATCCAAACAAAAAACGTACCTTCTGGAGTATGGCTCGAGTGTTAAAATTGATTACTGGTAAAGACGGTCATAAAAGACTTGCTCTAATAAAAACTGAAACAACTGAACTATTACGACCAGTACAAAGACTTTATAGACTTGAACTTGATATTCCTATTAATGATAAGGCTGAAGAGTTAATTAATAGTGAAATTGTGAAAACTAGAAGTGGCCGAATTTCTAAGCCACCCAACCGTTTGTGAACTATATCATTGAAATGTTGTGTTTAATGTTTTCATTCGGTATTATGGTTTTTACTTGTTTCTTTATGAATAATTGCTTAAAATACTTTGTATTCAAGTGTTTAGTTTTCTAGTACTTTTTAAATGTATGTTTAAATATATTTGAATTTTTTTAAGTTAAAAACTTCAAAGGTGGGAGTATGTCCTGAATTGAGTGCTTGTGTCCTTAATAGAGTGCTTCTCCCACGCGCATGCGCTGGGAGAGATTTAACCCTGAACTCCCTCCTTTGAGGCCCCTTTAAGGTAGACTTTTTAAGATGCTCTCATGAGAAGAAGATGCGCAGTTTGGCGCTCCATATTTTCTATTGTCTCTGTGTGTGTGCTGTAATTATGTGCTGTTATGTCGTTTTCATTAATAAAGTAGCTCATTAGATTATCTTCGAACCCTCCTTTCGTCATTTACGAAGGAAGAAGTGACACATACAATTTAATTAGCTTAAAATTATCTAGTTCAAAGAACTAATTGAAATGAAATAAATTCACTTTATTACATACCATTAATATTGCTTGATATTCTAATAACATTAAACAGTTTCATTTTTAACTATCATCATCATTATGTTTCATCTTTTATGTAATGTTAATTATATCTCTTTTATGAATATTTTAAAATTAATTACAAAAATGTTAGTTAATTAATATGTGACATGTTTGTTAATTAATAGGTGACATGTAATTTAATTAGTTATATAAATTGTAATTATTTTTAATCAATACACCAAAATTTAGTTAAAAAGCCTACTTCAATTTCTAACCATTCCATTGTAATTCGTCGTTAATTTCATGTTATATAATTTTGATTTCTTTGCTTAAATTAACGTCCAACGTCTTACCGTGCCGTGCCTTGGCAAATAATTTCAGAAACACCAGAAATTTATCTTCGAAAAACTCACCCAATAAAAACTAAATTACTAATATAATAGATCTTTCGATGATCCGCATCCGGTAACGCTTTGAGGTCACCGTCTATGCAACTTCAAGTGTAACATGTCAGTTGACCGGTTTATAGTCAGTCTGCCACCAACTTCCACAGAATGAACAGATTTCACAGACAATATACGTCCCATTGAAGCAATAAATCAGGCCAGGTTTTATCCAAAATGTCATTACAAATTTTTAACCTATAGCAGTATATTTAAAATTTAAATAACTAAAAATTAAATCTACATTGGACGTAAAACAAGAAAAAACTTTTTTTTGTCCTTAATATTTCCACGGTTGACTTCTTCTTATCAAGGATGCTTTGGAAGCATGAAAATACTTTGGACACGTGTCCTTTGGTCTGAATTACAACTAATATTTATTAGAAACAGAAAGAAACAAACGTCAATCAAATCTACATAGAAGATCGAACCGTTCAATTTCCCTAACACTTTTAAGTATGATTTGGCTGTCACGATAAATATAATCATTGTGGATTTTGCCAAATTTAAGTCGAGAAATTTTATTACTGGAATTTAACTCAATATTCTTGCAATTTTATATTGATTTTTTAGAGGGAAAATAGCGTGATTTTTGACTCGGCCCTCTTCCCCAACACGTCGCGTAGTAATTTGTGGACGCCCCCTTCTCTGTGCCAATAGTTGTAGGCTTTCAGGAGGAGCCTATCTACCCCTCATGCTGACAAAGGTTTTTGGAATTGGCAAGGTTTAGCTGTTTGGCGCTTTTTTGACTTGACTACTTTTCAAGCAACCCTTTAAGTTGTCTGTCTACTTTTCTATCTGTTTTTGCTGGCTTTATTTCTTTTACTACTGTGGGCACAGTGGCAGGGCAGTCTCATATAATTTCTCTTCGAGTTCTGACTGAGACAGCTGAACTACAATGTTTTGTTTATACTCTTCAGTAATATTTTTAACTTTTTATGGCTTTATATATATTTTCTTTATGGTATGTATGTCCAAGTAGTGTTTTTTCTAAAAAGGTTCATTTTCGTAAAAGCAGTGTTATTGTAAAATAAAATCCCCATTTACTTTATTGTAAATTTTTTTTTATCGATTCATATGTTTGAACAGTGGTTGATAATTCTTTTGTGCACAAATAAAATACCACAAACCATTTAGAAAATATTTAGAATCGCTCTTCACAGCTGTATTAAAGTATATCATTCTTCTGGGAGTAAAATTTTATTTTAAAATATTCTTAGGAGAAAATTCTGAAAAATTTTTTTTTCAGTATGTTTCATTTTCAAACGCTATGTAAGTCATCATTAAACTAATATATTTTGTTAATCAAGCTGAAGAATTTTAATTTGTTAAATAATCTTATATGAATTATATTTTTATTGCATAATTTGAATATTTATTTCAGTAATTATAAAGCGTGATTGATATATATTTTCTATTACAATTGTTTTAGGGGAATTGCCCAGCTCACCGAGTTCTACCAGTATTAGCACTAGGTAACCAGTTATTATCAGATAAATCATAGAATGTAACTATTTAAAAGGTCAAATAATTAAATTAAGTATCATTAGTTAAGTGTTTACACTCAAAATTACTGAGTTAATATGAATATTTTTATATGATCAGAGTCTTTTGAACTTGGGTCGCAACACATCGCTTTATACAAACACAAATAATGCACATTTAATTTGCCATTTAAAGTACGAACAGTACATTTACTAGCAGAATTTACTGACGCAATAATTTTTTTAAATATATTTCTCTCGATATTTTTTTCTAACAGTCAGATATGATATCACTGATGTCATATCAGACTGTTAGAAAAGAATATATAAAAAATCGTCGTGCAAGGAGAAAAACAGAACTAAAAATTAAGGGGTGAAAATTGAAATCGTAACTTTTGAATAAATTATATAAATATTTTTTTTTCAGATCTTTATTTGTTAAAAAAGTTTTTTAATTTATTTTTATATAATATAAAAGAATGGAATTAATTTTAGTTTATCATGTTTTTCATTTAATTAAAACAAACATTATTTAATTCTTCAAAAGACATGATTCTTCCATCTAACGATAAATAAGTGCGAGCTCAACTTAGCGAGAAAAAAAATCGCAAGCTGATGATTCCAAATGGAATCATTGACGGAAAGGGTTTAAACCATGCGCTTCCCTAATTGTTTTGAGCAGTGTATTTTGCTGGGATTGGAATAACGCATTACTTGTAACAGTTACTTTTTTTAGGTAACGTCGTTAGATTTTTAAGAAAGTGTCTATAACTGTAACTTAGTTACTTTTAGCGGTAACGAAGTAAAAAAAAACTTCGTTACTTTTCCGTTACTTCTCTTGCCGCTCTTCACGGATATTTTCGGAACAGTTCGGCTTTCGCCTTAAATTTAATTAATTAAAATTTAACTTTTTACAATGTTGAGTTTTCGTTCTTAAATTTTTTCGATACTCCCTTTTTCTTTAGTCTTGGTTCTCTTTGAAAAATGGTAAGATGGCTAAATTGTAATTTTTTTTTTAAAACTTGAAATTTCTGAAAGTTAGTGTGATGCGTTACTTTTTGTACTAAGTAAATGTAACTAGTTACTTTCCATATTAAATAACTGTAACAGAGTTACTTTTTTAATTGAGTAACTGTAACATAGTTACTTTTTAAAAGTAACTTTCCATTCCCTGGTATTTAGTTTGTATTTGGGTAAAGTATACACTCGATAATGCGAAGGCTCTTTTCTTTCGATACATCGAAAGTCTTTTATAAACTATTTCTCTTCTATGAAATTTTCGTAGTCTCCAAAAATATTTCCTTAAATTTTAGTTACATTATTTAAGATTTTTCCAGTCTCTCACCATTTCATTCTGGCTGCATAATGAGTCTATTTAACAAATTTAAGGTATATTTAGAATAAAAATTTAATTGTTGAGACTAAAAGAGTCAAAAGTTACTTTCAAATCTCCTTGTTTTTGATACCAACATCTCTCTTTTGCAGATCCTCCAAATTGAAAACAGCTATAATCGAATTGGGAATTTCGTCCAGAGGGCCGGGCCCGAGGAAATCAACCCAGGCGCCGTCATGGAGATTCTAGAATACATGGCGGAGGCCAGGAGGGGCCTGGACACAATTCGACTCAGCAACAGGTATGTATCACTGTCTTGGGCTGAAATTTAACTGAAACGCTTTGAATTCGCACGCGTTTGCCCTGCGAATATGTTCGGTTTAAGCTCCGCCTGGCGAACGCTCTCGAAAAACAGTATTTTTTAACGGTAGGTCACAGTTACAAGTTTAAAATAGTAATTTTGACGCGAATTTCTTTTGCAGTGTAATGGCAAACCGCTCTATTGCTTCCTTTGCACATCTCAAATCAACAGAGCAAACAAGATCTAATCCACCAAGATTCGGTAGCCTAGCACTTACGATGCTTTACTTGTCACCTAGTAGTTGTATTTTCGAATTGCGCAGTACGCGAAACCACTTCTTTAAAAAAAGTACGAATATTTAACGGGGGAAAAGTATTTTAGCTGGAATTTACCGTATTTACTACAGAAAGTTTCGTTTTCTTACGGCAGGTCTCTAGCAACTCAGTTCCAGTTGCAAGTTCAGAATGGTAATCTCGACGCGAATTTCTTTTGCACTGTAATGCCACACCCCTCTAATGCTTTGCTACTGTTACCTAATCAACTCTTATTACTTGCACAGCTCGGAACAACAGAGCAACGAGAAGAAAACCTTACCAGCGGCCGGAAAGATTGGCGAACTACAGACTATAAAAAAATGCTGCAAATCTACAAGTTTTTCGATAAGAATTTTAGTTAGTATATAAGTGGCAGGGAATTAAGGCTATTTTAGTTGTTTTGGAACGGTTTGTTTTGTTTGAAATACTGTTGATTCATATATTGTGAGAAAACAGTCATATTAAAAATCTAATTTTTTTCCCCCCTCCTCACAAGATGGCCGATATTTATATAGAGGAGGCGGATGAGCAAAACCATAACACCAGAGCCTGCATTCATAGAATGAATGACGTGTGTAGGCAAGCGGAACGTGAAGAAACTGTCCAGGCACTGAGTGAGTATAGAGTACTTATTTAACCCTTTATCTACTGAGAGAGAGAGAGAGAGACGGTACTTATAAGAATCACTTATAAGGCCACGGATTTTCTTTTCATTGTGTATTTGGATAAAATGGGGGCAGGGTGGAACTTTTTGATTGAATTGTACGGATTTAGATCACCAAAGTCGACAAAAAATGAAGTAAATTCTTCAAGAAAATTTAACTTTAGTTACCAGCGCCAATTCTATATGCTCTGACGGTATTTATAAGTCCCAGTTAAATTTAAAATACCATAGTTGTATTAGTTTTCATTGTTTCAGGGAAATTAATGGTAGTGGGACTTTAATTAATACAGTATCGAGTTACATTAAAGACTAAAAACGGTAAATCATATTTATTGAGCACAGATAGCTTAAAAATAGTCAACGACCGATAATCTATATATATAAAAGACAAAGTCCTGACTGACTCACTCACTCACTGATCTATTCACGTATCAACGCCCAGCCCAAACTACTGGAGGTAGAGCAACCAAATTTTAGGAAAATATTCTTTTTATATCGTAGGCGTCATTTAAGAAGCGATTTTCGAAATTCGAACCCGAACGGGTGTAGGAAGGCAAAACGTGAGCCGATTTCTCCATAGGAATAGCATTGTTATAAACTATTAATTTATAAATTTCGTTTTCTAATTTGAAAAAAAAATTCAGCGCGTTCAGCGTGAGCGAAAATTAAGTACGCGTCAGTGTATGTGAGAAGAGGTTGAATTAACTTCGCTTACAAGGCTCTATGGGAGGAGGCTTTGGAGGAAAATTGTTAGTGAGGCCATAGTCCAACATGGGCTGTAATGCCAAGGAGTAGTAGTAGTAGTAGTACAAGGCTCTATAGTACCACTTTTTGAAATTATTACCTAAAAAAAATCAAATAATTTTGCAGTAAAATATTCTAACCAATTTCAAAAAGTGGTATTTTAGAGCCCTGTAAGCCAGATACATTTATCTTGTAAAAAAGCCGTTTTAAAAAATTTTCAATAGAGCTGGAGGAGTAATGTATGTGGCTTGGTTTTTTTTTCTCCATTGGGTTCACATACACAGACATTTCGGTTTGAAGAAAAGCTCCCATTCCTCCTTAATGAGTAAATATAATATTAATTTTCTGTGAGCGCAACACATAATTTTTGTTTTGCAAAAACGAGAATAAACAGTTCTGTTTGTTTTAGCGCGTTCATAATGGTTTAAAATCCAAAAAAGGAGTTTAGAATGTTACAATTTTTTTAACGGTTTTATATTTTATTTTTCTACAGACCCCAGATTACGAAGTTTTGAAATAACTGCTGTTTAAAAGGACCCAAGACAAACTACCCAAAATGAGAACACGTGAGTTTAGTCCCAATGTCAATTTGGCATCATCATTTTAGAATTTTTTTTCTGATCGTCTATAGCCATTTATGATATCAAAAAGAACATTTGATCCATTTGATCCCAATAGATGTCAGCCCTATTATTATTTTTTAATTATGATCAGAAACATTCTAGATCTGATGAATACTTCTAAGAAATGTTAATTCCCTCTACGTATAGCGTAATATGTTAAGAAGCTGTCAAAATTTGGTACAACTATGATATGGCCAATTGAATGTTGGCATTGGCGGCTTTTGGCGAAGTTAAAAATTTAGCGTAGAGTAGCTATTCCCATCGAGTTGTATGGGTTAGGGTTAGTTTGAATTATCGTCGCACTAGAGCTATACAAGAGGGATATTGGCCACGGGCATCTTTATTTAGAACCACAGTCATGTGACGAGCCAACACCTGATTAGGCACCCAATGCAACTTTTACATCATAGGCAGCGTCGGGACTTTGAAAAATATTTAACGTGCACTCCCACCACATGGGGTATTATTCTTTGGACATTTTTGGCTGCATTTGCCAAGAATCGATGGATTTTTCGATCAACATTCAATTAGAATTCAATATTCATAGTAAAGACAACGTCTGTCGGGTCAGCTAGTTTAATATAAATATTAGGTGCATTAGAGGTTAAAAGTATCATAGGCGATTAAAAAAATTGAATTATTTATTAGTTCAGTTAAGATTTTTTTGATACACAACCCTGAAAGTCAACAAAACATCACGGATTTTGAACACCAATGGAGGACGGAGTTCGTGGCCCAAGCCTGGCGCCATGAGCCAGACTTAGAACTATTAATTAGGAATTCGCTGACGTTCTGTCTCTCTGTGGTAAGCAGCATTTACCATTACAGTAGAACTCAAATTATCCGGAGCAATTTGGACCTAACCACACACCATGAAAAAATCGAGATTTTTTTGTCATTGAACATATTATTACCCCTTTTCATAAACTTAAAGATAAGCATTTTTTTTTACCGTTTGCAAGTGAAGTTTTTGACGGATTTTAAGTGCAAACCAAAATCTTTGAAGTGCATTTTCTCGTTTTCACCTTTTTGTCACATAACACGTTCTTCCATTAAGCTTTTTAATTGTGCCCGCATTAACCATACCATTGCATTGATTTATTTATTTTTATTAATGTTTGTTGTTTCAGAGAAAATGTCTGAAGTCGACACAAGCGACATTTTTGGGACCCCCCCTAACAAAAAAATTTCTTTTATTGCATTATTTAAGTTAGTTTTCGTCTTGTTGAGGTTTACTACTAAATACTCCACCCATTGGCATCTTAATTAGTGCATTTAAGTATTAAGTTAAGGTATTGATGTTTTAATTAGTAAATATGATGCATAAATTATCTTTTTCTATTGAGTTAGGACAAATATTCATGTTAAATAAGATAATCATTTTTATGTTTCAGGTGCATAGCATTTATTTCCCAGTTCTCCAAAAACGTGTCACCGATGTCCAACGCTCGCTGGGAGTAGAACTCAGTGGGCTGGGCTCTTTTTGCCCCAGCCCACTGGGTTCTTCGCCCAGCGGGAAGTTAAACCGTCCAGACAGAAGTACAGCTAATACTGCCCACTGAATACCTGTCCAGCCTACTGAGTTCTACTGTCTTAGAATGCAACAAGGTTGTATCATCAAACATCGCTTGGTCGTCCAGAGTTGGTTACACTTTATATTCGTACCAGCCTGCTGAGTTTCTACTATAAAAGGACAGAAGTAAATAGCATTAATATTCTAGGGCATTACATATCTGCTCTGGTTACTAACTTAACGTACTATAGTATATTTAGAAGAACGAAGATATATAATTAATATCATTATTATTCTCAAATTTAATTGTCATTTGATACTTCGTCAACTCTACTTGCCTGATTATGTGGTTTTAATAAGAACATTGCTGTTTTTTTGTTAATCATTTTTGTTGTTGTTTGTTATTTTATTTGTCATTTGTTATTTACTCAACCATACTTTATGTTTTTAAGTAGTCCGATGTTTGCCTGTCTGTTCCTTTTGTTGCTTATAATTCATTGTATTTTTTTTTTTTGTGTTAACGTTGATTTTTGTGAAAAATATGGAATAAAGGGCTCAAGTCCCGATGACTGACCCTTTGTGATTGACCCCTTTAGATAATCGGGCTTTCATTAAGGTCCAGTTTTTCAGGATAAAATCTTTATTCAACATATACTACATACTAGAAAGAAAGATTAATATTTGTTTTAAATTTATAAAGTTTAAAGAAGTGGTATAAGTTAGCTTTTTTTATTTGAGACTGCATTTTTTTCTGTTTAATATTGAATTGTACTTAGTACATACTTTTATTTAGAATATTCTCTTTTAGTATATTCTATTCTTTCTAGCCATGAAATACAATAATCGATATAGCGAACTTCGGATTCTATGTGTGTATTTCAAACATAAAATATTACGAAATTAAATGATGGATAAAAGCCAGAGGGCGATAATGAGATGTTACACTTTAGAAAGTGGGTGGTACGCAAGGGGGAATATACGAAATGGGATTGGATAAGATGTTTTGAGAAGGCGGGGAAAAGGGAGCTCAGACATGATGTCACAGAATTCCACCATCCCCCTTGACGTTTCAAACTCTCACTTTCAGAAATAAATATTCATCAATTTATGTATTTGTAAAATCTCATTTAAACCAATGAAATAATCTACATAGATTTTTTTTTACTTTATTATACTGGTGAGTCGAAATGCATACTACAGTAAAATCTCTTTATAACAAATATCATTACAACGAAATATCCAGTATAACGAAATTAATCATCGGTCCCTTTTGAAATCCCATAAGAATAATGCTTTAAAATATCCAGTTTAACGGAATTACTAAAACCTCTAGTTTCATTATAACGAAGGATTTTTCTGTGGGTAACTCCGTATTTTTCTGTTTCTGCTGTTTTGTAAAGACACTAAACAAGTTTTAAATGGGTGTGTCTAGCATTTTATTGTCACTCGGGAGGAAAAGGGGGAGGGGGCTTCTATTCTTCTGCTTATCTGCCTTCTTCCCTAACCCCCTAAGAATGGCAGACATTTCTATTCAATGCCTCAAACTCAAACATCTGTAGTGACCAGTACAATGCCCTTTAGCATTCTCTAATTTTAGCCGGTCAGTATGGCACTTTGAGATTGTGTTTCTGGGATTGATTTTGAAACCTTGTGCACATGGGCATGGCTTCATTGTTGTCACTAAGGCAGACTTTTAAGAATGAGTAACGACAGTTGGCTTTGTTGTCACAGAAAGTTATTCCTTGAAGACTAATGGTTTTTCGACACTCAACCTTCTTAACCAAATGGGAAAGGGTAGACACGTCCATTCTGTATTTTTCTTCACTTCTTTTCTCTCTAGTGTTGAGCGGGTTGTCTTTTACTCTGTCTCATTCTAGAGATGGCCTCCACCAAGAGAAAACAGTTTTCTTTAGAGGAAAAAATGATGATAATAACGGATGTTGAAAAAGGATTAAAAAAATCGGATGCTGCCAAAAAATACAAAATCTCTCCGTCAACTTTGTCAACCTTTTGAAGGACCGCAATAAAATCGAAGCCCAATTGCAGTCTTCAATGATCGGGCCAAGTAGAAAAAGAATACGGACTGCACAGTTCCAAGACGTTGACACAGCCGTCTTCAAGTGGTTTCAAGATGCGCGTTCCCAGAATGTTCCTATAAATGGACCGCTTCTAAGAGAGAAAGCTCTTCAATTCGCAACAATGCTTGGCGTTGAAGATTTTCAAGGCAGTGTCGGTTGGTTAAATCGATTTCGAGAAAGATACGGTGTGGTGTCGAAAGTCATTTGTGGTGAGGCGAACGATGCACCTGCGAAGTCTATAACCCAATGGAGGTCTGGAGAAGTAGCTGCCCTTATAAAAGAATACAACCCAGATGATGTCTATAATGCAGATGAAGCTGGAATCTTTTATCAACTTGAACCTCACCGAACATTAGCATTTAAAAAAGACAAATGTGTAGGTGGAAAATCTTCCAAGCAACGAATAACAGCTCTTTTTTGCTGCAATCAATCAGGAACTGACAAAAGAAAGATTTTGATAATCGGAAAATCAGCGAAACCTCGTTGTTTTAAAAAACTGTCATTCTTTACCGTGCGACTATACATTTAACAAGAAAGCATGGATGACACAAAACATCTTTAATGACTGGTTGAAAAAATTTAACAAAGAAATGGAGAAACAGAAGAGAAAAGTGCTTCTACTAATCGACAATTGTACGGCTCACAACGACCCACCAAGTTTAAATTGTGTTCGCGTAGAATATTTTCCTCCTAATTGCACGTCCGTTCTACAGCCACTGGATCAAGGAATCATTAAAACGGTGAAGTCCAGATACCGAACACTTCTTTTGAAGCACATACTTTTGGGAATTGAAAGCAATAACAGAAGGAAGGCCAACGTAAAAGAAGCCATCGAGTGGATTTCCGGATCATGGAACGATACAAGTCCAAAAATTATCTCAAATTGTTGGAAACATGCCCAATTAAATCCAATCGATGATTTGAAAGCCTCAAAAGCTGTGGAGACAATCTCAGATGATGCAGATTTAAAAGCCTTATGGGAAACTGTAAAGAAATCAACAGATACACCTCAGGATATAGAGTTGGAGGACTTCCTTTCAGTGGACGACGATATCACGACAACGTATGAAATGACTGAAAAGGAAATTATTCAGTCTATTAAAGATTCCCAGATACAAGTTGAGGCAAGTGATGGAAGCGACGAAGACACAGATGAATATGATGCAGCATCTGAGCTAGCAACTGTCAGCGCTTCTGAAGCCATGCTAGTTTAGAAAAGCTTAGAACTTTTGTTTTTTCCCAAGCAAATGTCAAGGACACAATTTTTTCATCGATTCATACTTTGGAAAATTTTGTTACCTCTTCAGCTACCAAATCACTTGTACAAAAGAAAATTACCGATTTCATGCTTAGATGAAAGTTAGAATAAATGTCCCCCCCCCCCCCCCCCCAGGTTTGTTCTTTTCAACTTTTTTATTGTTCTTCAACTTTTATAAACTATTAATACTTAGTTATATTTATTTAGAACTTATTTATTTAAAATATAAATATCGTACTTTGTATATTAATGAAAATTTTGCATATTTTTATTGACTTTTGTAGCATTTTAAATTTAAGATTTTTTTTTTGTGCAATTCCGTTTTAACGAACATTCCACTATAACGAAGAACTATTTCGGTCCCTTGGATTTCGTTGTAACGGAATTTTACTGTACTTGCAATACAGATTTTGAATTGGTTTGAATTTCTCAGAAATGCTTAGTTCTCATATGTACTAATGGCTGACATGTTAAATTAGTTGCACATTAAGGGGAAATCCAAAGGTATTCTTAAACTTGAAATAACATGAAATTTCTTTAAATTTTTGGAAATGGTTCGAGTTTAGTATTATATTTTACATCCAATACATGTTTTTAGTTTGTTATGCTGAGCTGTAAATGTTAACTCACCGCGATCCTTCGGGTTTTACGACTTTCAGAAGAAAGAGAAAAGGATTTTAAATACCTATATATCTTAACATTTCAAAAATATTTCAACTATGCAGGACATTATTAATCTCCGTATAACCGAAATATTTGAAAACTAGAAGCAATTTTTGAAATAATGTTGCTTATACAGTGCGGATCACAATTATAAGGACAGACGCTTGCTCAATCTGACTGCTTTTTCCTTTCTCAAATCATGCCAGTAACTATTGCAACCATCGGAGCCATCAAGATTGAAACGCTTTTCATCAGAAAATATAACATTTCTACAATTCACAGAGTCAGCAATCCACTTCTGCACAGCTTGTATTAGCTTCTTTTTATGTTCAACCTTCAACGGCGGTTTCTATTAATTTTTACGTACTTGGTGAAATCGCAGTTCTTAAAAACTCTTACACTTGTTGACTTTGACAGTACGGACGTACGATGATTCTTCGATCTCGCTCAGTCAGTTACGGTTTTGGACCAGATCTTTTTAATACCGAATCATTTAAACCACAATTGATTGCATTTTCAACAGCAGTTTTGGACCTTTTAATTTTAGTGGCAATTCGCCGCAAAGACATACCTTTTCTGCGAAGAAACCACACTTTTCTCACTTCAGAAGAAACAAGTTCTTTCCCACGCGGCATTTTGACTGATGCTTGTTTCTGAAGTTTTAAAACTTTATATATGGATTCAGATAAGAACCTCAGTTAAAAATAACCATATTTATCTGTAATATTTTGATCATATGTAAATTAAAGCAGCAAAATCTTTAATGTCCTTATAATTATGAACCGCTAAAATTTTACGAAAATTGCGTTTTTACCATTTTTAAACTTAATTTTTGATATTTATAATTTGATAAAGGATAAAATTTTGCTTTTATGACAGATTCAACTAGTATGTATTGCCTTTTCTTGTACACAGTAAAGTTTTAATTCGCTATCCCAAAATAATCGACTGTCCTTATAATTATGATCCGCACTGTATCAAATCTCACTTACGACGTCTCTGCCGTTTTCGAAATACTTATTGATTTAAAACGATAAGACACGTGGAATTAAAATTTACCGAATGCAAAAGGACCTTTTGTCGTTGTAGCTGATATAAGCAAGGTTTTAACAATTTTGACAGAGGTTTTTCGAATCCACACTCACCTTTTGATATAGAATAATGTAACTCAAACCTTCTGAATTTCTATAAATGAATTATACTATGGAAAGTGTTTAATTATAGCAACTGTAATAGATTTTAATTGACGCTATACATCGAAATCTTTAAAAAATAGTTTGTTTCCAAAACTGTTTATGTGTATTCTACATTCTATTACTAAAATATTCTCATTTAAAAACCAAATAAAGATTGATATTTAACCGTAGAAGATATCGAAAAAGATATATATTTTCCCCTCCGCCACCAAATTAAATTATATCTACCGTCCCTTAGATTGTGTATATGACATTTTTATACCTTATTCCATGGGCTAATTTTTTAAATATAACAAGTGGCCAATTTTTCATAAAATTTAAGTTAAGTCTGTTTATTGCCGTTTGAAAGTGTCGTTTTTAACACATCTAATGGCAAACTAAATACTTTAACGTTTATTTTTTAGTTTTCATCTTTTTGTCACTCAAGCACGTTCTTCCACAAAGCTCTTCACTTCATTGGTATAAGCTGAGGGAAGGTATTCTATTCATTGGTATAAGCTCTAGAAAGCAGGGAGTGCCGGCCGGAACCAGCATTGGAGCAACTAAGTCATCCTTCGGAATTTGGTTGGCTTGAAGTGCCGAAATTTATCGCCAGTAACATTCCGTCTAAAAGGACTACGTGGTTCGTTCGGAATACTTTATTGGCTCCACTTTCTCACGAGCTTTATTTTGAGGATTCCGGTTTCACTCTCTGAAAGAAAAACAAACACCCTAGAAGATGGACGCACACGTCGACTCTAGATAGACAACTCAACCTATGGTCGCACCCCAAACATTCTTTGTCTCTCCACAGCATCCGGGAATCGGTTGACCTTGAAACACGTAGAAAGCACCAAATAGTAAGTCATCAAACTCCTTATCCTGAACATAACAACAGCAGTAACTCTGACTGAAAACACCAGTAACATAGCAAACGACAACAAAAAAAATTCTCAGATAATATAAGGTAGATTCTTCCGTTTCACACCCCAATTCACTTTCACTCCCTGCATGATCTTTAACCTTGGAGATGGGAGATCCCACTTGGAGGGAGGGAAGAATTTGGCAAAATAGTTTTGCGATAAATTTTTAATTTAGTTCTTTTTGTAGTTCCTCTTGAGTGTTTTTTTTTTAAACCCATTGAACTTGAATAAATTTAATTCTATTTTGGCAATCAAATGCAAATTTCCGATAGTCTAAAACAGAACTATATTTTTTAATTGCAACTATAAGATTTTTTTTTTATTTCTTCCAGCAACTCTTACACACATATAGAAACATGATTTTTGTGTCTCACTTTAGTATTTAACCTTTATACATAAATAAAAGCAATATAATTTTTTTTGTCTTGATCTTAGATTTAAACCCCCTCCCCCCTTTTTCTTCTCTTACTGAAAAATGCGTTTATAATTTTAGTAAAAACAACGAGTTTTCCATCAACGCAACAAAAAATAGCGCAATTACGTAAAACATATCAAAATTGGAGATTCAAAATTACCATCGCAAGCAGTAATTGAAGCTGTTAGCGTTAAAAAAACTATCATAAAATATACATTATTATACAGCCCTATAACAACCCAACCCAACATACTTTGTCTCTCCAAGTATACAAACATATTTAGAAGCAGAATGCATCTTTGCAATTATTTTATGAAAATGAAAGAGCTACTTTTATTGGGTATACAGGGGTGAAAGAAAGTTGTGTTCTTTTCCTTTACATCCCAATGTAACACGATCCTTTACCATGGCCAGAAATTTCTAACCGTTTGACCTTTCACTCCCATAAACATGCCATGATGCACCTGCCACCTGCAGTTTCAGTGGATCATTTTGTTTACACTTTCTTTGTTCGAATCGCTCACGTGCTGCTACCATAGAGTCGAGATGAAGATGCTACCGAGATGAAGATGCTAAAACCAATACAAAAACCGGTTTGCCAAATGAAGCCATCGATCGCTGTGTAGTAAGCCCAAACACAACCACTCTAGGCTTAGTATTTAGCGCGATTCTACAGTGAGGTTTGCATGGGCTTACGACATCGACTTGTCGATTTTTGACTCGAATAAAAACTATAATTACAACGCATTTTTCTTACCTGTGAAGATAATTACTACCATATTGTTTTTATTCGGATTTTGTGCTACAGCCTAAAACTGCGCAATGGTTAGTCTTTTTTTATTTTTTAATAAACTCTTTTTAAGGATTAAAATGGTGCGTTTTAGCATAAACTAACATTGAGTGAGCGGTATGTTTGGGCTTACTAGGATTGCTGGGTGACTTTCACTTTGCTTCTCGCCAAGAATCTCCAACCTCTTCTAAACTCCATGGGTGGTACACTTTTAGACAAAATGTCTAATCTTTTTTTATAACACAAAGGAAATGCAAAACAGATTTCTGCTGAGCCACCTGGTCAAAGATCAACTCATTAACCGTCATTTAGCCCCTGAAAGCAGTTATTAGGAGTCAAGTAATCAGGACGTCTGTGCCGGTTGTGACGAATGTGTTTCTCACTTCTTTAGTCAAAACATCCTTCCATACAAGGGACTCCAACGGTCAATTATAAAACAATCCATCCTTGAACTCCTGTTCCTACCTTTAAGTATTTAAAAAAAATTGTAATTCTTCAACAAGTGAAGAGATTAGTGGAAGAACTTTCTAAGTGACAAAAAGGTGAAAACGAAAAATGAGCTTTGAAGTTTTTACTTTGCACTTAAATCCGTTAAAATCGCTACTAGCAAACGGTAAAAAAAAACGTACTTAACTTTGAGTCCAAAGTTTATGAAAAAGAGGAAACTTGTTGTCTATAAAGGATGGAATATGTATTATGTTTATTGACACAAAAATCAAAAAAAAAAAATTATAATGTTATTTCGAACGTTCTCTCACCTAGCTCTTCATTTAACATCATTACATGAGTTTAGGGTCGGTCATTATTTTTGTTATTCTGTTATAAGTAGAAGACTTATCCATTTTTCAAATTCAAAATAACTGAAAAATTGATTGATAATTAACATTTAATTAATGTTACATGCATTTAAAACTCAGTACTAATTAATTATTCCTAAATAAAAAAAATAATTAAACTAAAAGCCTATTGACTAGAATTGAGCATGTATGTATGGAAAATAAACTTAATATGAATTTCTTAAAATTGGCAGTAATTTAACTGGAATCACTAATTGTTTAAAATAAATTGTTTGTAAACAATTTTAACAAATGTGAAGTAAAATTCTCATGCAAGCAATTGATCCATCATGCATTTTAGATTTATGACCCGATCCATAAATAATGGACAGAATTGACGAAAACAATTGCCCGCGAGAATTGCTTGGTAATTTCGGGAGAACTCTGATAGGCTGCAGGCTGCGAAATTAATTGGCGATATGTAGTTTTGGGTGGGTACGTTTCCGAACAGGGGCACGTTATAATTAATAAATAATCCATATTTTATATTATCTAATTAAAAAGCTATATGATTATTAAATATTATTTGTGTTAAATTTTATAATTATTACCTCATTGACTGAGAGAGAAAATCTCTGAGGCAAAGCGCCAATCCGGCGCGCATCCAAAACGTACATCAGTTTCCGCGGCAAATTATCAGTAATTCGCGGTTCAATTGTCGCGCAATCGCCCCATGAATCACCCTCAACTCTAAAATAACTATAGTTATTCTTAAACCACTAAATGTGATGACACTGCAACTTGGAACGTACCATAAAAGTAGAACTATTTCTATGAAATATTATCTAAACTTTATTTGTATGAGAAAAAATTAAATTGAAACACAAATGATTGTGGAACTTTTCTCTGTAAATCTACCACATACATTCTTTATTTCAACAATTTTTTTAACGAATGCCGAATGGTCTTCAAAAACTATGTTTTGTGGATAACTAAAAAAAAAATTACAGTTTTAGTTTGGGAGGTTTAAAATTAAAGTTTTAGTTAGAGGGTGCATCTATTTTAATGGATGCTGGGGTCATAAATGCATTAAGAATTCAGCCTTCAAATATACGAAATCGGTTAAAAGTAAGATTTGTCGACTTGTGTGCGGTATTATGAAAAACATTATGTGCAGTATGAAATTTTTGATGTTGTAGTTGTATTCAATATTTAACAGTTAATAAATTATAAGCACTGTCTAAGTTTGAGAAGTTCTTAAAATTCTACTTTTTATTATTTATAATTTTAGTGATGATGATATTTCTTAAACCATTTTCAAACTAAAAACTTTAACGATAATTTAACATTACATAAGAAGTTCTGATGTGTGCTTCGTTCCATTTAGCATTTATGTTTCAAACATATTAATGCGCTGTATAACAATTTTTTAAGCAATAGTTTTTGCTTAAAAAGTTAAATAGCAATTGCTTTTACGATTAAATTGCGAAAGTAATCAGCAATAAGGTGACGTAGATGTTACGAGAATTATAAATATTACACACAGCATTATAAAAACAAAAAAAGAAGCTCTGAGAATTTTGAAAGCGTTTCAAACATATTAATGCGCTGTATAACAATTTTTTAAGCAATAGTTTTTGCTTAAAAAGTTAAATAGCAATTGCTTTTACGATTGAATCGAGAAAGTAATCAGCAATAAGGTGACGTAGATGTTACGAGAATTATAAATATTACACACAGCATTATAAAAACAAAAAAAAAGAAGCTCTGAGAATTTTGAAAGAGTTTCAAACATATTAATGCGCTGTATAACAATTTTTTAAGCAATAGTTTTTGCTTAAAAAGTTAAATAGCAATTGCTTTTACGATTGAATCGAGAAAGTAATCAGCAATAAGGTGACGTAGATGTTACGAGAATTATAAATATACACACAGCATTATAAAACAAAAAAAAAGAAGCTCTGAGAATTTTGAAAGAGTTTCAAACATATTAATGCGCTGTATAACAATTTTTTAAGCAATAGTTTTCGCTTAAAAAGTTAAATAGCAATCGCTTTTACGATTGAATTGAGAAAGTAATCAGCAATAAGGTGACGTAGATGTTACGAGAATTATAAATATTACACACAGCATTATAAAAACAAAAAAAGAAGCTCTGAGAATTTTGAAAGAGTTTCAAACATATTAATGCGCTGTATAACAATTTTTTAAGCAATAGTTTTTGCTTAAAAAGTTAAATAGCAATTGCTTTTACGATTGAATTGAGAAAGTAATCAGCAATACGGTGACGTAGATGTTACGAGAATTATAAATATTACACACAGCATTATAAAAACAAAAAAAGAAGCTCTGAGAATTTTGAAAGAGTTTCAAACATAATAATGCGCTGTATAACAATTTTTTAAGCAATTGTTTTTGCTTAAAAAGTTAAATAGCAATTGCTTTTACGATTGAATTGAGAAAGTAATCAGCAATAAGGTGACGTAGATGTTACGAGAATTATAAATATTACACACAACATTATAAAAACAAAAAAGAAGCTCTCACACACTCCCAACATTGAAAATCGCCAGAGGCACAAAACCACCCAGAAGCAATCTATGTAAATACGTATAGTACAATGCGGATTCCCGCCAAGCCATTCACGTGATTACAGAACCTCCGTTCCAGGGCTACAAGACCAACAAAACGATAAACTCACAACCAACAACGAGCCTCACTGTAATGCCTCAAGAAATAGCTATTTAAGGAAGTTCAATGTGCCATTGGCCATAAAAAAAATACATCTTGTCACAAACCGAGAAATAGTAACAGACCACCCAGTAGATTTTTAATCTCACATGATATTTTTTTTGCAACAAGATAGCCATCTTCTTTATTGGCCCCTCCTGTGCTTCCGTATCTCATGCGATATCAACACAGAAAACATCTCAAGACGTGACAAAGCAAAAAAAAAAAGGAATATGCAATATAGCTATTCCAAACAAAGGACAACCAGCCTCGATTTGGCTAAGTGTTGATAACGGCCTATTATAGAGCATCCCTCCCACGGCAGCGCACGCTACAAAACCAACAAACAGATAAACACACCAACAAGGAACCTAGGAAGGAAACCAACAAGGAACCTATCTCTCAATGTGCCATCGATTGTAAAACCATAAACCTTGTCACTAACCCAGAGATAGCGACAGACCTACATCTTGAATTTTTTCTCACACGATATTTTTTTAACAAGAGCCCTGCTTTTTATTGGGGCCGTAATGGCTTCCGTATCTCGTGTGAGATCTTGACTGAGAAAGAAAAAAAAAGAATGTCCACAACAGCCATTCCAAACAAAGGACAAACAGGCTCCGTTGGGCTAAGTAGATACTTATAATAGAATATCTTTCGCACGGCTGTACGCGTTACAAAAACAACAAAGAGATAAACAAACACCAAACAGTCGAGCCTCATTTTGGAATGCCTCCAGCCAAGGTCCTTTTCCCGACACTCAATGGGTCATAAACCGATCCATCTTTTCACCGACCACGTTTGAGAAGAATAGTGACAGACTATCTTCCTGGAATTGGTTACTAAACGTTTTCTTCGGCTTCCGTATCTCGCGCGAGAAAATAGTCCACAAAGAAAATAGCCCAAAGGCAAGACTGTCTCACTTCAGCCATTCATGTTCAACACATGGTGGAATCTTTTTCTCACCTCGGCACGCACGTGAAAAGCAACAAAGATAGACACAGACACAACAAACAGCTTGTCTCGTTTTGAGAAGCCTCAAGACATGGTCCTTTCCTGGACTCAATGGGCCATAAAAAGATCCATCATGTCACCATCGGTGTTTGAGAGGAGAATAGGGACCGGCAATTTTCGTGGAATTCTTTCCTAAACGTTCTTTTTGGCTTCCGGTTCCAGACCAAAGGACACGCATTCAAAGAATTTTCGTAATTTTCAACGAAAAAAACTAAATACCATCATAATACCAATTAAATACCATCATAATACCAATTAAACTGTTTTTGACTAGAAACACAATAGATTTTGCAGGACATTCAGTTATTTTTTATTACCAGGAGGGCTGTATGTTGATTTAACTCGTGATAACTTGGAAGTTGCACAAGTTGCAATAGAAGTCTCTTTCTCAGTGTCGTAAAAAATCTGAGTCATGTGAAAAAAAAAAAACTTTTCTTAGAAAGAATTCCCCATGGGAGGCGCGGGGGGTCTGTCTCTTCCTTCCTAAACATGTTGTTGACGGATTATCGCTTTAGGCCCACTTGAGGGTCATTACAGTGGGCCATTCCCTAAAGGCATGACAACGGCTACTGAATAGGGTGTGTTGTTGTGTCTCATCTGAAGAGTTAGGGAAGAACATGCTAAGTGACAAAAAGGTGAAAACGAGAAAATGAGCATTAAAGTTTTTAGTTTGCAACTCAGATCTGTTGAAAATGGTACTTTCAAACCGTAAAAAACAAAATTTAAGTTAGGGAAAAGAAGAAACTTGGTATTTATTTATTTATTTAAAACAGCCACCATACAGTTAAATAACCAGTTACATGACAGGAGAAACATACACAAGTAAAATAGATATACAATGACAGTCTAAAAGGAAACCCGGGAAAAAAAGCAACGGAAAAAAAGCAACGGAAAAAAAGCACGGAAAAAAAAAACACAGGAAAAAAAGCACCGGAAAAAAAAGCACGGGAAAAAAAACACACGAAAAAAAAAGCACAGGAAAAAAAGCACGTGGAAAAAAAGCACAGAAAAAAAAGCATAATTACAATAAACTCATAATATCAAGTTGCATTGTTTATTAACTCGTAAGACAGTTTAGAAGGGTTGCGAATAGAAATTAGGATTAGGAGGGATGGCCGTACACAAGGGTAAGTATTATTCGAGATGAAAATGTATTAATTTTTTCTGTTAGAAAGTTATGAGCTGCGCCCAACTTCTACTTTTGTAGCGTCTATACGTCCGAAGGACATCGTGTATACCTAGTGTCGTCAGCGAATTTCCCATCAGAGACCCAATTTTACTTTCGTCCACCTGTTTTCTGTCGGCAAACTTCCGTGGAAAAAAAGCACGGGGAAAAAAAAAAGCCAAAAAAAAAAGCCAATTACAATAAACTCATAATTATCGAGTGATTTTTATTAAGTCGTTAAGGACGGTTTAGAAGGGTTGCGATAGAAATTAGGATTAGGATTGGGCATGGCCGTACACAAAGGGGGTGAAGTATTTTTTCGAGATGTAATAATGTATTATTTTTCTGTCTTTCTGTCGGCAAATTCCTTATTGGATTAGCATTGAAATTTAATTTCAAATAATTTAAATCGTTGTTTGGAAATAGTTTATTTTGGCATTTAGAAATTTAAATTATAGTGGATGGCTATGTTTGGCCATTTTTTTTTCTAATGTGCACAATTTTTGTGTAGAAAATTTATTGATGAATGTACTGTTACAAGCTTATTAAAAAAACTTAACAAAACCCGGCTTTTTCTGTGTGCGCAGTCCATTGCGGGAGGGTGGGAGACTGCTTGACACTCATTATGTTGATCGCCCTTCGCGATCGCTGAGACCTGGGGACACCCGCTCGGCCTTTGCGGTGGCACCGGCCGGTGTCGAGATACGCCTGCAGGTAAAAACCAATAAAGCTTTCAGTCCTTTAACAGGTTACCACAAATAAGGATTGCACATTTGGTTTGATGCAGATCACTTGGCTGTTCATGTGTACTTTGAATTGACTGACCAAATAATTAGGAGTTGCGATATTTTTTTTTAAAAAAAAGTAATTATTTGCGTCACAAGAGCACATGTTTGAGCAGCCATTTTTAAAAATCTGGATTAATTAACCTTTTAAAAATAAAAGTTAAAAGTAAAGCAATTTATAATGAAGGAAATATAGAATTTCAGGGGAAAAAATATATATAAATGAATTACGCTAAGTTTATTATTTAATAAAAAAAAGAATGCACAAAATCCGGCATAAAATCATATTTTAACATTAATGATTTTTCAAAGTTTCAATTAGATGGGTTTAAATCCTCAAAAAATAACTTGAATAGGTTAATATTTTTAAATCTACGATAATACTGGGAACTTGTTTTTTAAATAATTCAACATTTTTAATTACATTTTTTTCAGTTGTTTGTGGGCAAAAGAAGTATAATTTTTGTCCTGGGAACGCCAAAAAATAAGTTTAGATAACTTTTTTGAAGCTAACAAAATATTGCTATAATATTTTTAAAAGCTGAACTCGAATTCGGTTTTTGCTTCGAGCTACATCAATAATGCCTTCATTTTTTTTTGAAAAAAGAATTTGTATTTAACTTTTTTTCTGGAGCTCAAATATTTTATAATATAGTTTTTTTAAGTTAGTTAGTTGAATTATCGTGCACAGAGTACAAGAGGGCTTGGAGGCGTGCAAATTAAAAACACGGCAAGGGACGAGCCTAACCCGAGTAGGCACCAACGCAAACGTTTGGGCGACATTGTAGCGGTTGGGGACTTTGAACTATTTAACGGCACAAACTCTATCGGTTTATTCGTCGGAATGTAGTTGTAGGCCGTTTATTTGCCCAGTCCCGAAACTGGGACCTGCCACATGCGGGCGAACACTTTTACCGACTGGCTCCCCAAACCTCTACATTTTTTTTAAAAAAAGTTTTCATGCCTTTAAGAGTGAAAAAGTTAACTTCTCGTAATAGATTTGGCTTTTTTTAAAAAGAAAATTTAAGTTTTTGGAATATTGGTTTATTGGCAAAAAAAATTTAAAATATTCCATTTTCAAGTTTTAAACTTTACGGTACACTTTAATAGAAATTCGGTATGAAAAGCTTAAGTAAAATAGTAAAAATTCATTTGGTTTTAATTACCGTTAATAAAAAAGAGCTACAAAATGGATAGCCATCATTCGGATCGAAAAAATCCTTTCCCAAAATGGGGGCAAACGTCATCAATACATAAGCTAAGAAAATAGAATTATATCGTTTTTACCTTTTTTGCATGCTTATGTTTTTCCTTTTTTTGTATTCAACGTTATTTCAAAGTAAGGGCGTAAAATTAAAATAAATCTCCACTTAATGTTGCAATGAATTATTTTAGTCTTTAATATAAACAAAAGCGTTAATTTTCTGTAAACTTTACAATTAATATAGCCTTTCCCACTAGTTTTAACGCAAAAAGGCTTGTCATCGTCTGTCCGTCACCCACTTTTTATAGCCCAAACTACAAATGCTACAGACAATTTGACAAAAAAAAAAATCGCTTGAAATGACATGAAATGTTCAGGAAAAAAATTCGAATCGAATAACTTCATGAGCAAATATTTGAACACCATTTTCGAATGGTAATAATTACAGGTTTGGTTTCATTTTTGGTTTTTCTGGAATTACATTTGGTTGGGTGATAATTTGATTAATTATTTTAATTTAAATAAAAAAAATATTAGAAGTGCTAAGAATTTACAAACATTTCCATCATAAAAAAAAACTTAGCTAATTTTAGGGCATAAGAAGTCCTTTTATTGAAATAAATCAAACATTGCCACTTCTAATATAACAATCACGAGAAATTTATTTATATTAAATAAAAAAATTAAGGGGAAATTAATTTTATGTGATATAAATCAGTTTGAAGGAGTTTTAGATACTTTTTTATGGTAATTATTTTTTATGTATGTAATAAGAAAGATGCAAAAAGAGTATAATTTTTTTTTTTCATAAAAAAATCTGCAAAGTTTCGCTTCTATTTTAAAAACATCATTTTTACTAAATATTTTTTCGAATCCAAATTAGTTAACAAAACGATAAATAATATTAATCAAATTCGGGAAATAAATTTAATGAAAATGGGTTATTTGCGACTAAAAGTTGTTAATGGGTTGTTTTATTTAAAAAAGTTGTAAAAAAGCTTGTTTTATTTAAATTTGTTACTTGTGACTAGGGTATAAACGTACTAAAAACCGAACTTCAATAATATTTAGGGTATTTAATTTTAATATTTAAACCAACTTTTGAAATGTAATAAGAAAACAGCATCATACATTCAAAAACATAGTAACAAAGTAAGTTAATGTTTATTACACATACAAAATACATTCTATACACTTGAAACAAAGTTTTTTAGATATATGACAGACATCTATAATTTGAAAACGTTTACCAATAAACGCTTTTCAACCACCAAACGATAATGTAAGCATGATCAAATCACAAGTAATCTTTTAAAACGGTCTTGTGAAATTTTATTTTCATTTTTTTAAACAAAAACTCGGCAAGAATTGTTCTCGAATTAAAAATTAAAAATCGGGATTTTGGTTTTACTAAGATCACCGAAACGTAAATTGCAAGAAAAAATATATGCTTATAAAAATATTTTATAAACAACGAAGTGAATTTTTTGTGAAGTTCAGAACAAAAAGTTGCTGTAGAGCTAGTAGTTTAGGCGCTCGCCCTGCATGCGGAAGGTCCAGGTTCGGGTCCGGGCATCTCCAAAATAACTGCAGATCTATAAAACGGCCCGTGCAGCCCAAAATGTCGACGAATAATAACCCGTGTA
Source organism: Oedothorax gibbosus (assembly GCA_019343175.1). Taxonomy (NCBI): domain Eukaryota; kingdom Metazoa; phylum Arthropoda; class Arachnida; order Araneae; family Linyphiidae; genus Oedothorax; species Oedothorax gibbosus. The sequence continues at coordinate 38,751,812 of CM033272.1, read as the reverse complement.
AAAGGAGTGCACGTTAAATCTGCTTCAAACCCACGTGGTACGATGTCACCCTGAACGGTTGCGTTGGTGCATGTGGTTCGAAATTACGACCCTTGTCGCCAACAGCCCTCGTGTAGCTCTAGTGTGACGATAATTCAAAAGCTAACCTAATCAGAAGAAAATGATTTCTTCGTTTGTCCGCAAAAACAAGCTGAAAAAAATATAGTTAAAAATTTATGAATTATAACACAAAAAAGTCATTAGTAATTTTTTATTGCTTTAAAAATATTAAACTTAAAATTCTCAAATCACGATTTTATGCATGTATTGGGCTATTTTTTAAAATTAAATAATGAACTTGAGCATTAAATTTACTTATAGTTTTAATCTAAAATCATAATTTCTTTCGTTGATAAATTGTTTTATTTAAACTAGTAATTAATTCAGATTTTTAAAAATAGCTGACTTCAAGCAATGTGCTCTTGTGGATGATGCATTAGTTTTTCAATAAAATATAATTTATATATTTATTATTATGACACACAAACAGATTTACACCCAATTATAAGATGAGATAAGTACAATTAAAACCAAGTCTTACCGGGAATCGAACCAGACCCCAGTCCCGAGCTATAACTGTTACACTACGAGGGCGACAAATACATAATGTGTATATAAATATCGAGACCTAGTTTAATATTTGGTTAAAGTACACTACAAACCAAAATTTGCCATCTTTGCTGCATTTCTATTGCGAGGGGACTGCACTTATCTGTTTTCATACTAGGGGGAAATCGGTAAAGCACCGACGCGACAAGTGTACTGACAAAGGGCGAGGTGACCCCAGTTGGTCTTCAGCGATCAATCAATAAGTGTCATGCACTCCCCCTCCCCCCCTCCGCATTGGGTGTGTGTCTGTGGACATTTACTGTTTCGAAAGAGGGTTTGTAATAGTAAGTGCCATCAACAATGTTTCTACACAAGATTTGCAAACATTAAAAAAACAAAGTCGCACACAGCTATCCAGCTATAATTTAAACTTTTAAATCCCAACATAAACTATATTCAAACAGCGATTTAAATGTTTTGAAATTAAATTTCAATGCTAATCCAATAGGGAATTTGTCGACAGACAGTACAGACAGGTGGACAAAAAGTATGAAAATTGGGTCTTTGGTCTCTAATGGGAAATTCGCTGACAGACACTAGGTACACAGATGTCCGTCGAACGTATAGACAGACGGACAAAAGTATGAAAGTTGGGTCGCAGATATCATAACTTTCTAACAGAAAAAATTAATACATTATTACATCGCGATTATTACTTCACCCCCTTGTGTACGGCCATGCCACAATCCTAATTTCTATTCGCAACCCTTCTAAACCGTCATTAACGACGTAATAAACAATGCATCTCAATAATTATGAGTTTATTCTAATTATGCTTTTTTTTCCTGTGCTTTTTTTTCCAACGTGCTTTTTTTTCCGATGCTTTTTTTTCCGCGTGCTTTTTTTTCCGTTGCTTTTTTTTCCGCGTGCTTTTTTTTCCGTTGCTTTTTTTTCCGTGCTTTTTTTTCCTGTGCTTTTTTTTCCGTTGCTTTTTTTTTTCCGGATTCGTTTAAAAAGCCAGTAAATGGCATGAAATAAGACTCACTATATATATACAAGAGAAAAAAAGAAAAACAACACCACAAATAAACAAATAAACCATTATTTTAGTTATATAAGGAAATTATATTTGATTTAAATGTCCTGAAGTTATCACAGGAAATGTCATCATTGAAAGGTAAGCTATTCAACAGTTGAATAAATTGATTTATAGGTTGATTTTTGATATAATTTGTCGAACAAAAAGGTTCTTTAAATACAGTTTTATTACGAGTTTTATAAATTGGTACATATAATTTTAAATCTTCAAGGATATACGGGCAGTCAATTCGGTTTTGCAGCAAATTATAAAAAAATTTCAAAATAGACAGTACTCTCCTGCATTCCAAGGAATTCATTTTATGTTCCATTCTCATCAAGTTATAGGGAGGGTGGTGGAAATGTCTATTATTCTTAAAATTTATGTACCGGAAAAATTTATTTTGTATCCCCTCAATATTACCTACAGAGTAGCTGTTTGAGGGATTCCAAATTGGTATCGTGAAGGAGTTAGTAATATGTTCATTGACACAAAAATCTATTTTTTTTTAAATGTCACTTAGCACGTTCTTCCACTAAGTTCTTCATCTGATGTTTTTAGCTCATTTTTGCTTAGAAGCGTTTAATAGGAGAGGGGATCTTTATGGCAATGGATAGGAATCCATGAGGATTAGGCTGATTAGATGGGAAAAACATGACAATGGCCAACTGAATAGGGTAATCGCTGTTGTTGTTGTAACGTTTTTTTTTTCTATCTCATTGTCACTTAGGAGCGTGTAATAGGGAGTAGAGAGGATCTTTATGGCACTGTAAAGTATAGGAATGCAGGAGGATAAGCTGTTTAGATCAGATGGGGAAGGTTGACATTGACGCCCAATAGCAATCCAACACCCCGGATGGTCAGGAGTAAATCCCACCAATGAGTATAGAAATGGAATAACTTTGGACAAATTCCATGCCAAATTATCCTTTCTGTAGTGTAAGTCGCATGTGTAAAAAGTGATTATCACTACAACTTTTAACATTAAATGTCCTGTGTGGAGGCGTGGTTTCCGCCAATTTTCTCACACTTACCTTTATAATTTCCAAAACCCTTACTTAAAAAAAAAAAAAATTAATTTAACTTTAAAGATATTGTATGAGTAGGACAAATGTTGAAATTTTGTTCCAGCAAGGAAATTTTTCGATTTTTCCTCTTTTAACTAACTTAAATATTTTGCTGAAAATAAAATTTCAATTTAAAAAAAGTAAATATTTTTTTAAAAAAAAGTAGCCTTATAAAACCATAATGTAATTGAAGTTTTATGAATTAAAAAAAAAACGCATAAAAATACGGAATATGGGGGTATCCGATCCCCTTAAAAAAGATACTTGTACACGATAAAAAAAAACTTATACAATTTCTGAAAATGTGTTAATTTTTTTTTATCTTTAAAGGAGGGAATAATATATTTATCGACACAAAAATATTTTTTTTTTCAAAAATGTCACATAGCACCTTCTTACACTAAGATCTTCAATTTATATTTATCCTTCTCATCAAAAATACTGCAAAATTTGCTAAACATACTCAAAATAGATTATGCCACTCATATAACACTATAACAGTAAGAAATATCAATTATGTTTTTAGATTTAAAAAAAAAAAAAACATAATGCCCTGAACTTATATTTTCGCCTCTCATAAGAATTTCAATTTATCCCGTATCAATTTATTCAATATCAACACATGAAATCCAAATATCGCCAAATATTCCTCGCCATATGCTGCAAATCTCATTTGTGTTAAGAAAATCAACTCATAGGAAATCTAGATATTATTTTACCCAACTAGAGATATTAATAAATTCGGAAATATACACATCCCTATAAAAATATAAGCACATTTGTAATATTAATAGTTTACATCTAGGTACACACGAAAAAAAAAGATTATTGTAAGCAGGCAAAAAGTGTTTTTAAAACAAATAAGTGCATAAAAATTAAGCATAAGAATTAGAGACAGGTAATTTGTTGACCCAGATGAGTCATGATTTATTTTAATGTCGCAAGTGAGTATCTAAACCCAATTCTCAGTAATGTCTGTTGCATTTATACGGATTCTTGTCACTGTATAAATTATAAGTTTTTTGCAGCATATATGGGTCTTATTTGGAACTTATCTGCGTACAATGTCATGCGTACAATGCATATACTTTATAATTAGTTAAAATAAAGAATTTTTTCCCAAAATTTAAAACTATATGTATTTGTGTACAGTTGTTTTCAGTTTTGACACATTCTACAATTGAAACTGCGACAAACCACAGAAAAAACTTCACTGTGAAAATGTAGTGTAATGTTACTAAAGTTTTATGGGGTTAAATTTCACCAACATTACTCAGCAAACTATGAGGAAACCTCTTTTTATTCGTGTAACGTTTCGCCTTAAATTTGATTTATTTATTTTTTCTCCGAAAAGCCCAAAGCAGAAAGAAAAGAACAAGAAGATTCATTTAAACTACCAGGCGAAAATCACTACTCAATCACAATAGCTCCTTATGTCCAAGTCTTTCCTGGAAAGTCAAAACATCCTTGCAACTTGATTCTCCATTTTGTCAGCTATCTTGCTAAAGCTCATAAATCAATCAATTGCAGGTGGCTGAAGCGGGTTGGATAAGAAGACCCATTTATTTTAATTGGAAACTTTCCAATCCTTAGTCTGCTTGTGGGAGTTGAAGGCATTTCGAGGAAGAAGTATCGCATACTTGTTTTTTTTTGTCTTTTTTTGTCTTGTAGTCAATGTTTGTAACAACCCCATGGGCATGGGGTGCAAGAATGTGCTTTTTATATCCTCACCTCAAAGTGGTCATTCGATCCTTACCGTTTTATTTCATTTAGTTTCCGATAAGGTTTCTTTTGACACATGAAATGGGGGGGGGGGGGGTCAGTGTAATTTTCTTCTTTTTCACCTGCTGCGTTTGTCCCCCTGCTGTTTTGTCCAAAGATGTTTCAGAATCATCACACAAGATCTCATCTGGTTGACCAGAAATCATGGTCCAATTAAGAAGTGAGGACACAGAGGGTCTCATGAGAATGTTTGTCACAACTCTAAAGGAGGGGCGTGCAAAAATGCATTTACATTCTTTTCTCATAGTGGACATTTGATCCTTTCAGTTTTATTTCTTTCCATTTCAGATAAGACAAAGGTTTTTTTGACACACAAAAAATTTATGGGGAAGGTTCAGTGTTTTTTTTCCTACATTTTGACTTTTGACCCCAGCTGTTTCTTTCCAGGGTGCTTTAGAATCACTCACAAATCACATAGTTAAAGTATTGACCGGAAATCGTTGGTCCAATTAAGGAGTGAGGATATACAGGGGCTTCATAAGAATAATTAAGGGAATATTTGCAAAATAAGGAGCTAACATTCGAACGATGTTTGGATCCGTAGGATACAATTTTTCAGGGAAAAAAAAAGTTTTGTGAGTTTTACACCCTATTCTTTTTTTCTGACTGATTACTTAGTAGATTTAAATTAATTATTCTATTAACTTAACCCACTAACATGGAAAAACGGAAATAAGCGTGATTGAAAGGCGACACATGATGGAGATATAGGAACACTCTTCTAGACTGAGGATCAGAGACCAGTAACTGCAAGAACTCCCATTGACAGCTCCCTTAGGGGCGGCAATTGCAAAAAAAAGACTGACCAGTTCCCTTGTAAGCAGGCAATAGCCCTGGTGTAGCTCTATTGCGACGAAAATGCAGAGACAAAGTAAATACAGAGTAAAGAACCAAAGTAGAGACAGAGTGCAAAGAAAAATAACAATATAACAACCACACGAATTTTATCCCATGCATTCTTACAATATGGGTCATGTCAAGGAAAAACAACTTCTACAGGGTGCAAAATGATAAAAACTACTGAATCAGTTTAGTGTGAATTATCGTCGCACTAGAGCTACACGAGGGCTATTGGCGACGGGCGTCGTATTTTAGAACCACAGTCAAGTAACGAGCCGACACCTGAGTAGACACCCAACGCAACCGTGGCGACATCGTACGCATCGTTAGGACTTGGAAGTATATTTAACGTGCACTCCCTCCACACGGGGTATTATTCGTCGGACATTTTTGGCTGCATGGGCCGTTTATAGGCAGTTATTTTTACGATACCCGGACCCGAACCTGGGACCTTCCGCATGCTAGGCGAATGCCTAACCAACTGGGCTCCCCAGCCCTACTACTGATTCAATTTACTTCATTTTAGTTGATAAATGCTTGTATATTTTATTCTGACATATAAAAAATTCCAAATGTAGGCTATCCTTTCAATACATAGTCAACTTGTGAAATTCATTGTCATATGCAAATACTATGTTCATCGAAATTGACTTAGGTTGCATTTTCATCGAGGAAATGAGAAATGCGGGTGGAGTGATTAAGGATCCATTGCACTGCTCAAAACAATTAGTGGAGCGCATGGTTTAAACCCTTTTGCTACCAATGATTCCATTTGGAATCATCAGCTTGCGATTTTTTTCTGACTAAGTTAAGCTCGCACTTACATATATATCGTTAGATAGATGAACCATGACTTTTGAAGAAATAAATAATGTTTGTTTTAATTAAATAAAAACATGAAAAACATCGCAACATAAAATCCACCCTGAAACAATTTTATTAAATAAATTGACCCTAAACTCTTCATGCTTGCATTTTTAGATGTTTAAAAATTAATTTTAACTATTTAAAAAAAAAGTTTTGAAAAAATTATTGTTACAATTTGTTCAAAAGTTATGATTATAATTTTTTCCTTAAATTTTAATTTAAAAAAAATAAGATTCCCCCCCCCCCCCTGTTTTTTTTTATTATGTCATTCTGGATGCATAATGAATCTATTTCACAAAATTTAGATTTCGAGAATAAAAATAAAAAGTTGGGACTGAAAAGGCAACAAAAGTACGCAGAGTGCTCTCCTAATTGTTTCACGCAGTGTACTTCCAAGCAGTGTTTCCACTCCAAAAAATTAAAAATCCCTTCCAAGGGACCAAAAAATCCCTTTTTATCCCTCAGCCGCCAACTTAGCAACCTTTTGCTTTGTATTCTTGTTTTGAATTCTTTACGCCAATGGGAATATTTCTTATGATGTCACGCTCTCCATACTGCGATTTCATTGGTTGTTTCATTTTCTTTGACAAATGTTGTTCCTTAATAAATCCTTATAAAAGCATACATTATAAGCATTACATACATTGCATCTTGCACCTCTTTCAGTTTTGTTCAAAACTAACCATTTTTGAACAAAGTGGCAGTGTTTTTTTTTTTTAAATATCAATAATGTAGTCCATTTTTCTCTTTCAAACCTGATTTATCCCTTTAATATCCCTCAAATCCCTTTTTTTCATCCCTCAAGAGGCCAAAAATATCCCTTAAAAGGGATAAAATTCCTTAAAAGTGGGAAAACACTTGCTTCCAATTCCGCCTTGTCCAAAAAAAAGGAAAAAAAAGATCCCATAATCCAGTAAAAGATAGGGACGGGACACCATTGGAAAAGGCCTTCTTTCTTCCTTAATAATTGCTTACAGGTGGCTGCGAAGTAAAGGGATCATTTGTTTATTTTAACAAAAAAAAGAGCAGAAAATCTGTTTTTGCACTACCTTTGTATTAGATAAAATTATTTAAGTTTTATAAAGAAGTAATTACCATTATTCGTTATTCAATAAATTTTTGTAATAATTCAGATGCAGTTTTGGAGGACCATTTTGTAAATGAAAAATCTGGTGCCTCAGAAATGTGTTTCGTGTTTCCCTTTATGTCAGCACAAAAAGGTTGTAATCGAGAATGTTGTGTTTATACATTTCTAGTTTGAAGATATAAGTTATGTCCTATACACTTACATTAAGAGCAATATAATTAATTAATCGTGGCAAGTCCAAACTAATTTTAAAATGGACTACTTTTAAATATGTAGTAAAAATTGCAACTTCGATTCCAATCTTTCGACATAAAGGAATGAGTGAAACACTTCCATGTGTGAATTCTTTGGCATTCTTGTTTCAAGAAATAATTATGACATATGTTCCGTTACATTTATGGAGAGTTTTAAAATACACAGTTCAAAATCAAGACATAGCAATGATCTGCAGGGAATCCGAGTACGGCTCCACTTTTCGGTCCGTTATCATTTCGTTGGCCTTATAGTAGTCATTGAATAAAGCGATTTAAAATTATCTTCGGAAGAAATTACCAGCGATTTACACAGAAAGTTTTGCATTTCATCTTCATTTTAATTTCTGAAGATGTTAGAACTTACTTCTAACTTCTTCATTTTAACAACATCTTCTGATAATTTCTTATCAAAAGATGTTGCTTAAACTGGAGGCGAACTCGAAAGAGTGTCTTGATCTCATGAAAGCCGACACAGTGATTCCAAGCCCAAAATCCACCATGAAATAATCTTGACTGCAGCAAAGTTTTATTTTATTGACAAGACGTGAAGACACAACAAATGGTTAGCGATATGACCTACCATTGATGGCAAGATATCGCCCATTTGGCGAAAAGTTCTAAATTTGTTCTGCATAAATAGTATCGCACTGTATCTTTTTAGTTTAACTTTAAAAAAATGTTAGTTGCCACAAATTAAATATTTGAACCAATAAAAGCCGGATAAAATTATGTTAAATATGGACTTAATTTTCTAGTAATGCACATGTACGCCTAGAATTTTAAGTTATTGGAATTAAAAATCGTATAATAGATAAAGTATAAGATAAATAAAAGTGCTTTTACCCTTAAATCGGGTGAGAAAAAAAAAATTAAAAAGAATTTTTTAATGCATAAAAAGTATGTTGTTTTATTTTGTAATATTTATATTTTAATATATTTTTATTATATAGTGTACTAAAACATTTTAACAGATGTAATTTGTTTAAAAATACAGAGGGTGATTGGAATTTAGTTTCAAAAATTTAGAAGCTAATATATACTAAACCATTAACAACATTCAATAGATTTAAGAATTTGTTAAAATTTCACTTTTATACCTTAATTGCAATCAAAGAGCTTATCAATAAAAAGTTAGTCATTCAATAATCAACCTCTGACCTGATCAAAATAATCCTTCAGATTTAATTTAAAACATTCTAATAAAATAAAACTTCAACCAAGAAAAACAAATGTTTAAGAAAAAGAAGGCTTTATTTAACATTAAAATTTGTATACGATAAATTAACATTGTATCCTGAAAAATTGCTCTTTATAAAAGCCCGATTATTTAAAGGGTTCAATCACAAAGATCAGTCATCGGGATTTGAATCCTTTATTCCTTGTTTTTCACAAAAACAACACAAATATTTACACAGCAGTCAATAACAATGAATTTAAGCACACAAATAAAATGCAGCAGTCAATAACAATGAATTTAAGCACACAAATAAAATGCAGCAGTCAATAACAATGAATTTAAGCACACAAACAAAATGCAGCAGTCACACAAACATTGGACTGCTTAGAAACAGTACAGTAAGAATAAGAAAGTACCAAGTAACAAATTAAAACAGCTATGTTCGAGTTAAAACCATAAAATCAGTCAGGTAGAGTTAACAAAATAAAAATACCAATGTAAATTATTTGTCTTATTTCTGCACGGATAAAGAAACCTACTTTAGTACGTTAAGAAACTGCCCAGATAACATTACTGTAGTCGATTTTATACAGTACTAGAAACTCAGTGGACTGGTACGAATATAAAATGTAAACAATTCTGGACAAGAAAGCGATGTCTGAACATACAACTTTGCTGTAACCTGTAACTGATGTATTCTACGACAGTAGAACTCAGCAGGCTGTACAAGTATTCAGTGGTCAATATTAGGTGTAGTGCTGGACGGTTTAACGTCCCGCTGGGTGAAGAACCCAGTGGGCTGGGGCAAAAGAGCCCAGCCCACTGAGTTCTACTCCCAGAGAGCGTTAGACATCAGTGACACGTATGTAGAACTCTTTGATCTAATAAATGTTATGCATCTGAAACATAAAAATGGAAATCTTATTTAACATGAATATTTGTCCTAATTCAGTAGAAAAAAAATAATTTATGTAGCATATTTACTAATTATCACAAAGGTTAGATGAATTTATATTTAATATCAATCTTTGTTGCAAACTCAATGCGATTTTTTAAGCATAATTATCGCCTAATCACATAATCAATGAAATCGGTTTGATATATGAATCATTAAAAGGGAAAAGTTTTCTATTCCGTTGGATTACTTCCCACTACTTCTAAGTACATGTACAAAAATTGAAACAATTAGAAACGAGAGTATAAAAATATGTTTTTGAAGTAAACAACAAAATGTAACTAAGATAGATTTTATATAAAATAGTTAATTAACTCCTAATTGGAATTAACTGTTTTAATGCGTCGATAAGCACACAAATATACTATTCAGACAATCGTTAAAGTTTTATTTGCAATTAATATACATATATTTAAGTATTTAACTAACTTCCATGGGAAACTTGTAACAGGTCAATGCTAAATAAAATATTGATAACTCTTTTTTCCATTTACACTAGAAACAAAATTTGTGCTGATTTATGAAGCCAATGAAACGCTCTTTTAAATATATAATAATAAAAAACCCATGTAAATTGACTGAATTTCGTATTTTTTAAGATATACGGCTACCTTATATCAATGGATATTTCACAAATGAAAAATATCGTACTATCGTTTCTAACAGTGCAGCGATTTTGTAAACGACGTCGACTTAAGTTTTATTTTTATTAGGACGACATGGAAAGGGACGATTGGCCTGTCAGCCCAGATTCTCTGCAGTCTGTCGATGCAGATAGATATCCCTTGGGAAGCATTCCTAAGCTAGTTGTCGATCCGACAGTAGACGAGATTCGAATCGTCCTAAACAAAATGAAACTTAAGTCGACATCGTTTACAAAATCGCTGCACTGTTAGAAAAGGGTTCTCAATTGAAGAGCTTAGTGGAAGAACGTGCTAAGTGACAAAAAGGTGAAAACGAGAAAATGAAAGTTTAAGTTTGCAATTAGATCTGTAGAAACGGTACTTTCAAGCGGAAAAAAAATATACTTAACTTAAAATTTATAAAAAAGAAAACACTTGTTATATTTTAAGGAGGTAATAAAATGTTCATTCACACAAAAAATAAATTTTTTTTTTCAAAAATTACACTTAGCACGTTCGTCTACTAAGCTTTTCAATTTTGAGCTAATGCTCTCATTTTTTGGGAACATCGTTGGTTTATAATAGTAGCGTCGGAAACATTCTATTTCACATTTGAGAATTTGCATGTTCAAAATTCTAAGAATAATTTAGGAAATCATGATATTTTCTACACAGGCCTTAAGTATTTGTTTCTATTCCTTTGTGAATACCATGAACACCTTCATTTCCCAATAAAGGGCAACAGAAATGCTGAATGAAAATAAATTCTTTCCCAAGTCTTTATTAGTGAATCAATGTTACACGTGAAGAACAGAACACTAATCTAATCCCCGATTGAAAGTAGAGTAGGAAATAAAGCTAGAAGGAAATACGTCACCTGAAACAAGACAAGGACATAAATAATATAATACTATACTGATGATTGCTACATTTATCGTTTTCGAGGAATTTTAAAGCTGGCCAATTTAAGGAGGTTTATACAAATGCAAAAATTGTCGACCAACAACAGGCCAGAGGCCCAACAAGGTTGGTCCAAAATAAATCTAATACTTTACCAGTTTCCTATGACTATCAAGATTTTTTCTTAAAATCGTCTACTCTCTTCGAATACACCACATAATCTGATAAAGCATTCCACTCATTGACAACTCTATTGCAAAAATAATTTTTTCTTACCACCCTTCTAAAGCACGATTTATTCAATTTCTGATCATGTTCTCTGGTTCGGCTTTTTAAGGTAAAACATAAGCCCTCAATGTTTCCTGTTTTATGAACTTTAATAACTGAATTAAATCACCCTTAGCTCTCCTATTTACCAGGGAATCTTAATCTGTTATCATAATCAATACCAGATAGCCCTATGCTGAACTTCTTCAAGCTACTCTTATATCTTTTCTGAGGAATGGGATCAAAACTGAACAGCATATTCCAGATGTGGCCTTACCAATCCCCCATACAATGGCAAAATGATCTCCTTAGATTTAGAAGTGATACTTTTTCTAATATATCCTAACATTCGATTGGCTTTCTTACTTGCTTCAACACATTGTTTACTCATTTTGAAATCATTGCTCACCAAAACTTCTATATCTCTAACAAACTCACTATCTTGGATACGCAAAAGATTTGACTATGTTGAATTATCATCGCACTAGAGTTACACGAAGGCTGTTGGAGTCGAAATTTAAAACAGCAGTCAAGTGACGAGCCGACTTGTGATTAGGCACCGAATGCAACTTTAAGGACATCATTCGTGGCGTCAGGACTTTAAATCATATTTAACGTGAACTCCCTATGCACGGGGTATTTTTCGTCTGACTTTTTGGCTGCACATACCGTTTATAGATCGGCAGTTATTTTGGCAATGCCCGAGCCCAAACCTGGGAAATTGGCATGCAAGGCGCCTAATGACTAGGCTCCCCAGCCCCCACAGATTTGGAATTCCTTTTCAAATCACTTTAAAAGAATACATTTGTCTATATCTTATTATTTATCAGCCCACTGCTTATTAAAAAAAAAACGGTTTCATGATATACATAATGACTAACCTAAGTTTGTAAAAGAATGCTTCTCAAAACTATGCCGAAATCTAGAATTTCAATTAGTTATTCTAAAATTACCGCCTAAGGATCTTAAAAACTATTATTTCAATATAATTTAGTCATTAAGTCAATACATTTGAATTTCTCGAAAAATAATGTATAATGAACAACTAAAAACTGTTTTAAAAAACCCCTTCATTAACTAAATTCTTGTTTAAAAAAAGTAAACCATCTGAAGTCCTCTCGGGCACAACACCCTGAAGTGCTGCCATCTATGTTTTATATAAATCAGTAAAACCTTACCCTGTAGTTTAAAAAAAAAATTTATAAAAGGAACTATTTTTAATTTATAGTTAGTCATTAAGTCAAATTATTTAAAATTCTATTAACGTTGAAGACATTTTATAAGTAAACAAATTATTTCTGAAAAAAACTTCATCAACCAAATTTACTCTTGCCTAAAACCAACATGATCCAAATGTAGTGCTGCCATCTATGTGTATTTAATTAGCAAAACCTTACCCTGCAACTATACCTTTAATTAATTTTATACTTGCTTAAAAAAAATTAATCTGTAGCTCACAGCATGGTAACTGCGCAGTGCTGCCATCTATTGTGCATATAAATTAATGTTTAGATTGGTCCTTATCTGAACCATTTTAATCCAAATGGCCAGCCCCAGTAACAATACTATAGCAACAGAAAACGACTTTCGCGATGGTTCCCCCATTTGTGAAACTATATCCCTCCGAGGTTATAATTTTAAAACACAGCACGGCGCTATCATTTCGGAAATTTAAATAGAACGAAATATAGAATCTGTAGGGTAAGGTTTTGTTTATTTTTATACAACATAGATGGCAGCACTAGATTGGGACCATATTGTGAGCAAATCGATTCTAGATTACTTTTGCAAGCTTGATTTTTTCACATAATTGTGACTATATCGTGCTGCCATCTATGACCAAATAAAGCAATTACTTTTGGACGTTTTACTGGTGCGTCTAGATTAGGACAATTTTGGGATGACTCCACTACCGCGAAGCTAATCCGATTATTTGACCACGCATGCGTTGCGCATTTCAGATTTTAATCCTCGAAGTTATCTCAATTCGAAGGGCATGCTTTGTTTTCGGTGATGCATACCAACTGTGACGATAGGCTTATCTATCATAGAAAATGTCCCAATGTAGACACACCACATAGAAAAACACAAACCTTTAACTTGATGGAATTGCAGCTTGAAAGTACCTGCTGAACAGACAGAGCCAGTGAAAATTGAAATAAGGATTGTTAATTTATACCTTATTTAGTTGGACAAGTTTAAAATATGGGCTACGTCATAATATCAACCTGATGATCTCAACATCAGGTGATGATACTTTTCACTGGCTCCGACACTTGTGAAATAAGTACACATATATAAGCTATTTTATTAAAAGGGCCAATTTTCCGCCCCGTCATATAGAATAATACATGTTTCACAATACAATTATTCCCAATTATTGGGCTAGTTTACAATTTGTTAAGTAGCTGAGAAGGGATCTTATGGTTCCAACCAAGAGTTTAGTTAAATTAACGTCTTGCTCCAGCTTGATTGGTGTTTATTGGCAACAGACTTCGTAATTATAAACCACTGGTCAACCTGAAAAGTAAAAAAAAAAACTTATGTAAATAGGACATTACAGCAGCTGAAAAAATATTACCAAAAATTTAATTCATTCTGCCATTATTCAACATATGTGAAGAGTACAGGGGGAAAACCCTTTCATCGGCTTGGAATCTGCCCGTTTAGATGTCTGCTTGTAGATCGGAAACCGGTTTATACCTCGGTTCTTCTGCGTCAGACTAGTATGTGGCGTGGATCCCGATCATAGAAATAGTAAACCTGTGCGCTGCGTGATAAGAACTAAGGCAAAACTGGTTTCTTCACACCAGTTTAAGCGATGACTTGCTATCTATGCCAAGCAGGTAGATTCCCAGTTAATGAAGAAGTTCTTCCTCGGTACACTTCATTTAGAATGAAATTGATCGACAAATGAGCACAGTTTAAGTAGATGGGGAAACCCCTAAGTAGTCTATCTGTCTATCTCGTATTAGATTTGGTCAAACCTCTGAACTTAAACCAGAACAGCAAAAGTTTAAAAGGCTGCTTACATAAACGTAAACACCACTTTTTCAAGACTAGTTCATAATTCATTTTCAAGCTGGGTCCAAAACAGTAGATTGCTTTAAATAAATTTAACGTTAAAATAAATATTAAATGTTATACATTTACGATGTTACTGTGAAATCTGTGATCATGTGAAATTTGTTTTTAAAAAATATTTGTTGAAACCTTAACTCAGGAAAGATTCTACCATTCGAGAATCTAACTTACGCGCTCAATGATTAAATTTATTTGTCTTTAAACATTAAATTTTCTGCGCATAAAATTGAACTAAAGCTTTAAACATATTTTGCTCATCAGCAGTCAAATTAGAATTTTTACGGAAAATTGGGATGTTCCAATATCTATATCATCGTTAATCGGCTTGAGAATCTCAAATTTGTCGTAATCGGGATACAAATATCCATCACAAGTCATCACCGCTTCCTAATGGTTAAACCTTATGTGGTGATGTTCCTGATTACAAGGCTTCTAAAATAATTTGAATAGATTTACTTGCCTTCAATTACAGAGACCGGATTAAAACTTATTACCGGATCAAAAATATACCAACGAATCAATGGTAAAACATTAAAAATATTTAATTAAACTAAGCAGATGAAATCATATAGCTTTATATATATTAAACTTAAAAATTATTTACATAACATATTATTTAAACTTTTTATGACGGGTGTGAAGAAACCAATTTTGCTTCGGTTCTTATAAGGCGCACGGGTTAACTTTCTCTATAATCGAGATTCATGCCTGAAATAGTCTGACGCTTGAGTAGGACGCTTGGGGAAGAAGAAACAAGGGAGAAACTGGTTTCCCATCGCCACTACTCGCCAAGCCTACATAGATACGGACAGAATCCCTGTCGATGAAGGTTGGTTTTTCCCCTGTAATCTTCACATGTAGACTGAAAAAACATGACGATTCAGTCTGTTCCAAACCAACACAGAAACAGATTACTCATGTGACGATCTAATCTCATTACTTGACCATACAGGTCTAAACTACTAGGTGTACTTGGCTGAGTTTAAGTTCTTGTATTGGCAAATGTATTTTGAGACATAACTAAGATAAAATACATCTATAATAATAAAAAACATTCTACAAGGACTAAAATATCCTTGTTTCTTAAATGCTCACACACACTGAATTTTTTGCCGGAAAAACAAATACATTTTTAACAATAAATATCACCTAGAACAGCTTCACACAAGATTTATACGCTTTAAAAAATCACCATTACCACTACATGAGGAAAACCACAGGAAAAAGTGTTTGCTTAATTCGCATGTGAAATATCCAATTGAAGAGTCCAGAGGAAAACCCCTTCATTGACTGGATATCGCTCCATCAGTTTGGGGACCATAGCAAGTCGTCGCCTAAACTGGTGTAAGGAAACTGGTTTCTCACTTGGTTCTTCTCTCGCGGCAACCCTGAATCACGGGAGACTCGAGTCCGACCCTTGTGCCGAAATAAGAAGCAAGGGAGAAACCGGTTTCCTGTCACCAATGTCTGCCAAAAGCATACCTAAATACTTGAAGATTCCTAGTCAATCAAGGGGTTCTTTTCCTGGGCTTCAATTGCCATCGCCACTGCCATCATCTAACACTTTAAGTACAGTCGCCTAAACTAGTGAAATTACCGGAATAATGAACTCGAAAGTATCATTTTTTTACCAACAGATTTCAGAAAGCATAACTACCTGAAAGACTTGTTCTGCTTCGACTAACATCAAGTTTTGATTGAATTTCAATTAGTGTTGAAGTAGAGCTGTACAGGGGATGTTGACAATGGGCCTCGCCATTTCAAAATCGGACCAGTGACGATAAATGCCATAGAAGCTCCCGGGTGGATATGGAAGAAAAAAATCGTTAACATTTATGTAACTAATGCATGTCTACTATAATTGAATACTACGCAATATTTCAGCAGACCATTGATACAGCGACCTTACAACAGAGGGGGCACAACTTAAATTTGATTACTTTGCAATTTCTCGACCTACACACCTTTTTCTCAACCCAACTAAATAACAGACCTGATTGGCAACCCAGATATGCATAAGCCTGGACTTCTGTGCTTTGTCACTGTCTCAGCACTGGCTTTGTACAATGCATACTGGGGAACCTTAACCCACCTTAACACCACACCTCTTTCCCAAAATATAAGACCTCTTCCCAACCCAGATATGCATAAGCCATGGACCTCTGTGCTTTGTCACTCTCCAGCACTGGCTTTGTACAATGCATACTGGGGAACCTTAACCCACCCTAACAACACACCTCTTTCCCAAACCACAGACCTCTTCACAACCCAGATATGCATAAGCCATGGACCTCTGTGCTTTGTCACTCTCTCAGCACTGGCTTTGTACAATGCATACTGGGGAACTTTAACCCACCCTAACATTACACCTCTTTCTCAACCTACACACCTTTTTCTCAACCCAACTAAATAACAGACTTGATTAGCAACCCAGATATGCATAAGCCATGGACCTCTGTGCTTTGTCACTCTCTCAGCACTGGCTTTGTACAATGGATACTGGGGAACCCTAACAACACACCTCTTTCCCAAACCACAGACCTCTTCCCAACCCAGATATGCATAAGTCATGGACCTCTGTGCTTTGTCACTCTCCAGCACTGGCTTTGTACAATGCATACTGGGGAACCTTAAACCCCCCACCCTACAAACACACCTCTTACCCAAATCAACAGACCTCTTCCACAACCCAGATATGCATAGAGCCATGGACCTCTGTGCTTTGTCACTCTTCAGCACTGGCTTTGTACAATGCATACTGGGGAACCTTTAACCCACCAACATACACCTCTTACAACACCTACTTTTCCCAACCCAACTATAACATCTTCTTCAACCCAGATATGCATAAGCCATGGACCTCTGTGCTTTGTCACTCTCTCAGCACTGGCTTTGTACAATGCATACTGGGGAACCTTAACCCACCCTAACAACACACCTCTTTCCCAAACCACAGACCTCTTCACAACCCAGATATGCATAAGCCATGGACCTCTGTGCTTTGTCACTCTCTCAGCACTGGCTTTGTACAATGCATACTGAGGAACCTTAACCCACCCTAGCAACACACCTCTTTCCCAAAATATAAGACCTCTTCCCAACCCAGATATGCATAAGCCATGGACCTCTGTGCTTTGACACTCTTTCAGCACGGGCTTTGTACAATGCATACTGGGGAACCGTAACCCACCCTAACAACACACCTCTTTCCCAAACCACAGACCTCTTCACAACCCAGATATGCATAAGCCATGGACCTCTGTGCTTTGGCACTCTCTCAGCACTGGCTTTGTACAATGCATACTGGGAATAAACCCTAGCAACACACCTCTTTCCCAAAAGACTCTTCCCAGATATCATAAGCCTGACCTCTGTGCTTGCACTCTCACACGCTTTGTACAATGCATACGGGAACCTAACCCACTAACAACACCCTCTTTCCCAAACCACAGACCTCTTCACAACCCAGATATGCATAAGCCATGGACCTCTGTGCTTTGTCACTCTCTCAGCACTGGCTTTGTACAATGCATACTGAGGAACCTTAACCCACCCTAGCAACACACCTCTTTCCCAAAATATAAGACCTCTTCCCAACCCAGATATGCATAAGCCATGACCTCTGTCTTTTGACACTCTTTCAGCACGGGCTTTGTACATTGCATACTGGGGAACCTTAACCCACCCTAACAACACACCTAATTCTCAATCCAACTAAACAAACCTGATTCCCAATTTAGATATGCAAAAGCCTCGGATTTTGTGATCTATCACTCTCTCAGCACTGGCTTTGTACAATGCTTTCTGGGGAAATAAACCCATTTAAACATCACCGTATTCTAAACCCTACACACCTTTTTCTAAACCCAAACAACACACCCCCGATCCCGACCCCTACACTCAAAGATCCTCTCAAAAACCTTGCTTTTAAGCTATCAAATAACCTTGATAAATTGAATTGTGACTGACATTCTATTTTCTGTTTGGTCTACACTCAATAATTTGGTTATACTTTAAAAAAAAAATTAAATCTTTCGCTAATTTCCCTATATTACAGCTGCACACTCATTTTTCTAGAACAAATCGTCAGGAACTCAACCACATGGAGGTGGTTGCACCTCGAGTTTCACCCACACCCTACCCAACCAGCCATCCAATTGTTGGGTGTGGAATTGACATTGCATTTGCAACCATTTACAAAGAATTTCGAGGAGTAAAATACTTTGGCTTACTGTTTTTCTAATTTAATGAAATTAACGGCTCTAATTTTAAAAATAGCGTGGAATATATCCAAAAACAGCGTCGAAAATATCCAAAAATAGTTATATATTCATATTATTTAATACGACTAACAAAATTTCTTCCCTAAAGGTGCCACCATCTTGGGGAAAAAATCCCACCAAAATTTCAGATTTTTTTTTTTAGGTTTTCATCAATAAGTTCCCTCAACAATGCGTTTGAAACACAACATTGTATTTAAGTATTTTAAAGCTAATTACATTTTCCTTCATGTAAGAATGTTGAGTCCTATACGTAGGGCTACACCGCTGCATCGGCCTCGATTGTTTAAAAAAAATTAGTCCTTTGCATCAGCTGCAGATGTCAATTTATTAGACGATAGAAATCAAAATAATCAACCTAGCGGAAAATATTATTTAACAATCAGTAAACAGAAAGCGCCATCGGTTGAGCCCTAGTTACAAGTATCAAATTAAAACTTATTTAAAATTTATTGCTTATTTATATAAATGAGAAAGTGTTGAGATTTGCCGCTTGAATTACGTGTCTGAAAACACTTGGAAACTTACAGTTAAATACTATATTGTGGTATAAGATAGCGGCATATTCTGGGAAGAAATTTTGTTAGGGAAATAGTCAGGGGAGACAACACAATAAAATCTTCTACCCTAATTTGTTAGCTAGATATTTTTGTGACAATTTGAGTCGACTGGCCGAATAATAAATATGAAAAGTGAAGGACGTTTTTGATAATTTTTGGATATGGCGCCGTTTGGGACTTTGAAATTTTCTTTTTAATGTAACCGTTACGAACCAACGTTTATGCGTTATGTGGACAAGATGACCTATTAAGGACCTAAAAGAAAGATAGTCGTCATGGAAGGTCACTGTATCAGAAGTCTGCTGTTTATACCACTACATATAATCACAAGTACTCCTTATCCGCCAGGAATTGACATGCTACAAGATTATCCTCGACGGCAACTGCAAAATACCATCATCAACAAACGACAACACAACAAAACATGCATCATATTCAAACTTCTCACATTACACACATCGAACTCTTCATTTCACACTCACGATTCCACATTATGTCACATCTTTTGCTGACCGATGGAATATTTCCACACTCCGATTATCCACATCGGATGTCTTCCGCACCCAATATCCGGATCATCGTGTTATCCGACCCCTGTCCCCATCACTGCAACGAGTCTGTCAACTGACTCATCGCGTCTGTATTTGGGCCACTTTCTTACCTCTTGTCTAAACATTGGCTGCTCTCATTCCAATGGCCTGATATCAAAAATAGCAGCTATGAAGTAGGAAATTGGTATTTAGACGCCCTTTGTATCCCATCGGATGCCTAAAGTGAACTTCCATTGATCTCTGTGTGCGTGGAGTGTCGTAACAGAAACAGACAAGCCCAAAAATTAACCATATTTAGCAGAATCTGTGTAATGAAAACGCCAATGTTACGGAATCCTTTCCTTGAAACTCCTAAATATATTTAAAAGCTTTTTGTAGCTTTTTAATTTTCAAGCCATTTTATTAAGCCATTTGATTCCAATTTTATTAGAAACGCCCCTCATAAGGCATAATTAACAACTCTTAATCTTATCTATCATATCTTATCTCTATCATATCTTAACATATCAATAAGAAGCCTAGGGCTTTCTTATAGCTGATTCTGGTGAATACATGCTTGCATGACAAAGCAATACTTTCGCAGAAATTGAGATATTTCGAAACTAATGCAGTAGCTTTATGGGACTTGCCATCCCTCTTAAGTGCTGTTTACTTAACGCTCCCACACACAAAGGCAAACTTAAATACCTTAAACAGTTTTTGGCAAATTGTGACCAGGCATTGGGCTGTTGTGTTTTTTATAATTACATTGGATACAACAAATGATTCACCATTCACTTCGTCGAATCCGCTAAAAAGGAGGCGAATTACGATTTTTATTAAAAATGGAATGTTGTTAGAAAACCTGAAGTTCCCAGAGATTTACAACTTAATCCTTTATAGGGTAAATTTAGAAAGGAGTAATCGAAGGTAAATGATAATTAAGTATAACTAAATATGTTTTATTATTATTTTTTAAAAAAAATCCCAATTATGAACATTCAAGTGAAACTATTATATGCACTAACAGTGTAGCTCACCGACTGACCACAATATATTTAAAAAAAGATATCGAAACAGTATTAAATATAGAAAAATAAAATAAAATTTGACAGTTGTATGTATTTTGAAATTGAAAATATTCCGTTACAAGGCAATTTGGTAATTAGCATTTCGAGTAAAGTAATCTATATAGACATTGTAAATAAATGATTAAAGCTTATCAAAGTATCTTAAAACACGACATTTGACGTTGGTAACATATTTACTTTGAAATTAGCTACCTTGCCAACTCCAACCAATATTCAAATTGCTAAATATGATTTTTTTCCATAAAGGCACAATTTTGTGATTAAGAGAGAGTTAATACATGAATATCGATATTTTGTTCCCCGTAACTTAAAGGTTTTCTTTGTAAGACAAGAGTGTTCAAAATTCCATTAACATTAAACAAATTTTGCTTAGAAGAACCATATTTTGGACTTCATGGGGGAACATATTTTTCATGTTTAAAGGGTGCAAAACTAATAAATACTTGTCCATAGCTTTAGCTTTTTTTTACGTTAGAGGTATGGGTATTGATTAATCTAAGAATTTAATTTGAATAAAACTAATAAGTTAATACAAAATATTACTTATAATAAATGCATTTAAGTACATCCAAAGCGGATTAAGTTTTTGATGATACATATATGGAAAAGATTGAGATTATTTTGGATAACTAACATTCGTAGAAATTTTAAACATCTTTTTTTTCCACTTATGGTTAAAAAAACAATGAAAATTCAAATTTCCATAAACATTTAATAATATCTGGTTAAAATAAACTATTTTGAGCTTCACAGGAACAGAACATACAGTATTTTTCAAGTTTAAAGGGTGTAAAACAATGTTTGTCCTTATGTAACCAGTACGATTCTACTAGAACCTGGCAATTTAGCTTTTTTGCATAACCATTTGGGGTTTTCTTAATGCCTCAATTTGGGAGCAAGCTGTAAATACCTACAGGAAAACCTATTGTCCTATTATTAACCTCATTGTTACTTATTGTCAACCATTCAGGAGTAAAAATTAGCAATAAGAACTCACAATATGGTGCTAACATAAAATGGCTCTTTTCATTGGGGAAATTGTATATTCTGCAAAAGGATAAGGCTAAGAAGGACAGCCATAGAAGAAAAATTAGGAAAACTTAGGTATTAAAATCACTAACCAAAAAAAAAGATCAACACTTACGTCTCCGAAAAATAGAGAATCGACCAATAATAAAAAGTTCGTGTCAGTATAACTAGCTGAAAACCATACTAAAAAGATGTGTTTAATAATGTCTGTTTGATGATTGAAAGTAGTCAAAATTAATACTTGAAATGTGATTTAGTTCCTTTGAATATCATACTTTTGAACATTACAATCTCTGTAGCCAATAGTTTATTTCTATAAAAAAATATCAATAATACTTATTAATCTTTTATATAAGCATGTTAAAAACTTTCGAGTAAGACACATAGTTTCAAACTTTTAATAACTCTATTCCCTATTTTCTTATAATATTAAATACAGTTTAATTTTTTTTTTTTAACTTAATGGCTACTAAAAAAAGGATTGCTAAAGGAACTTTTACAAAACAACCAATTGTAAATACATTGTAACAAATGCAGGCAACAGTTGATTTGGGTATATGTTTATAAAATGCAAACATTTAATACCTAATACAGAAAAATACCCTGTTTAGAGCGATTAAAAATGAACTATAAATTTTAAAGAATATGTATTAAGTAACCCTAGCTCTGGTTTCAGCATGCAGCAAGTTTGCTCATTTACTTTGCTAACACTGAAATTTTTTAATAGAACTGAGAACCAAGAAATTTTGAATTTTCTGTACCAAAACTAAATAGTTGACTTAGTGGACTGCTGCATTGTGTACAAAAAAAACTTAATGATTAATTTAAATTTACCGTTTAGTAATTTGTACCCATGGCATAATATCAGATATACTCTGATATTAATTGTTATCTAGTCACTAAATTATATACTATACTATTCGATATATTTAATGATTTATAGTAACAGTTCATGGTTATAGTAGCTTAACACTTGAAACTCGATTATTTTGACTGATAGTCTACAGCTTATATTTCTTGTTCGTAAGCTATTTTAAATTCTCCCGTTTCTAATACTTTTGAGGACACAACCTTTGAAAGCAAGGTCAATCATAAAATCTATCATTCAATTATAGTGCTTAGGTTTATAGAAATTATGTTCATAAAAAAAATCCTTCAATATTGTAAGGTATGAAGCAAAATTTACAGCCAATTCCGGGGCCCTCTAAAATAAGGGCCCAAGGCAAGGACTTTGTAAGCTTAGACAATGATCAGGGCCTGCTGGGAAGATAATTTGTTAGATATGAGTTAGCAAGAGAACCATGTCCTTTAACAGGCCTCTTCCCTTCTGTATGTATTGTAGTCTAGTTATTATTAAAAAACTAGAGTATCGCTGATCGGCTCCAGATGTAAATTACGCTCAGAATACAGTGTTTCCATGGAAAACATGAGGCCAGCCGAGGACTTTAACCAAGGACCTAGCGTAAGATTTAACCCTCACCAGCGCATGTACACAAAGAAAAAAAAATTAACTTCGTCTATGGAACCTAGTTTAACGAAAGACACAAATCGTACAGTTCTCACAACTTTTCATTTCACTTTGTCTTAATAATTGCGAAATTGCTCATACTCTGTACTCGCCAACTGAGTTTCCACCGGAGTCACTCATTTTATGGATAGAGCAATTAAATAAAATTTTGGCAAAAGTTACAAAATGAACCCCTACTGTTCACTGGGGGGAGGGGTAAGAAGACTAATCTCACTATAAGCCTATATATAGCAGACACAAAATTGCATCAGGCGGTGTAGGAAAGCCTTCACCAACTAACCAAAACTATGAGCTGCCGTAACTATGCAAATACTAGTACAAGTCTCTGACAAATCTCTACTGGGAAATTCAAAACTTCTGTGTTAATTATGTTTCTAGATCTCACGTCGATAAACTAGTGTAAAAAAATTATTTAAAATTAGCTTTTTGTTTCGTAATATTTTTAAAAAACAAAAGAATAAGTTTCTAAGTAATTTACAAGGCAGTTTTGATCACCATGCTTCCTTAATTATCTATAACGCAAATATTGATTTAATTACTGCAAATAATTAAATAAAAAACGTTAATTAAATAAATCATTTAAAATAAGCTTGTATACGTTTGGCAAAAAAGTTAGGGGTTGCTTAAAAATTAAACGTACAAAATTTAACAGTTTGCATGATCTATTAAGTTTTTTTCAGGGGGAAAAAGCAATTCAAAACAAGGGTAAGTATAACTAGAACTTTTTTATTCATTTTATTTTTATTTGTTTAAATAAAATGAACGTCTAGAATGCTACATCAATAGCAATATTGTAGACACTAACTTATTTTGGGCTAGTTAATTTTTCGAATAAGTAGAAATTATTATGCAGTATAAGTTAACTTTGTAAGTCAATTGCAACGAAATTATTGCTATTGTTTACTTTAAAAAATTGCCATGGTTTTTCAGAAATTGTTTGGGGAAATATTTTTTTTAAAGATAAACAGGACTTATTTAGACATTTTGCTCAGCAAACCATGTTAATTACTCTTAAGAATTTTTGTTTGATCATAATCTTATCATTTATTATTTACAATTTCTTACTTTTTTTTTAGTCTGAAATATTTATATTAAATAAAAGTACGTAAATGCATTTAAAAAAAATACCGATTTTCAGTTAAATTTTGAAGCACAATTTTAGGATTTGATATGAAAAATTATGAAAAACTTTTTTTTGTACTTATTTCGAATAAATGTAACTATCATAAAACAGTTGTTGCAATAAAAGTTTAAAACATCGTAAAAGAAATGGTGAAAAATTTGTTTTGGCCCTCGAAATTTTTAAATAATAGAACCAAACAGCGAACACGATCTTTCAAAATAATTTCAATTAGTGAATCCCATTTTCCTTCCTTTTTGAAAAATTAATAAGAAACTTATAATTATGAACAGTGCAAAGTTGCAATACAACAAGGAAACATGTTTACACTATGCCGCAATCACACAAAAAAAATATTTACAAATAAAAAAAATAACTAATTTTTAAATCAAATTTAATAATTTTGGGAAATTTAATTCTGATATAAATATTGCTATGGTTGGGTATGAAAGTGACTGAAACAGTGAAATCTATTCTTAAAATACTTTAGAACAGGAAAAAAGTTCTACTAGGTGTAATTTTTGGTTTTATGTTTTTTTTTTTAATTAACTCCAGTGAGGACATTTTAAAATTAGGCATACATTATATTTGACAGTTTTTTTTTATGGTTTGACCCTTTTATCATGCCCGTTTCAATCAAGAGCTTTGGAACTTTTTTTTTAGCCAAGGGTTGCCAGCTAAATGTTTACTTGGAAAATTTTCTAAATTCGTATTTTGATGAAAATTACTATGAGAAGGATGAGAACAAAGGAGATCATCCCAGTGTAATGGTGGAGTTTGGATTGTTCGTTTACCTCCATCACACTGGACTACAGTCATGCTATGGTGCTGGGTATGCTTCTTTTGTTCTTTGGAAGGATGCACCAAGGATGATGTAAACGAAGGAGATCTTCCAAGTGTTATTGTGGAATTTGGATTGTTCGTTTACTGCCATCACACTGGACTACCGTCATGCTTCTTTTGTTCTTTGCAGCATAATAGGAGGAGGATGGGAATGAAGGAGATCGTCCCAGTGTAATGGTGGAGTTGTGATTGTTCGCGTTTAACACCAACACACTAGATTATCTCTTCTTGCAGGGGTGTTGGATACATTTTTTTGTTCTTTAAAGCACCATGGAAGGACGATGTGAATGAAGAGATTTCCTGTATGTCAGTTTGTTGTACCTCAATGAGTGCTGAGTTTTGTTTTTCTGCAGCAACAAGACTTGGAAGGAATTTCCTAAAGTGAGTTTGGATGTTCGTTTGTCAGCTAGATGCTCTGTTTGTTTTTTGTTCTTTGCAGCAACATGAAGGATGCTGGAAAGGAGATCTTCCAGTGTAATGGTGAGTTTGGATTGTTCGTTTACTCCATCAACTGGACACTCATGCTGGATTGTTAGCAGGGTTGCTATTTTTTTTTTGCAGACCATGAAAACGAATGTGAATGAAGGAGATCTTCCTAGTGTAATTGTGGAGTTTGGATTGTTCGTTTACTGCCATCACACTGGACTACATCGTGTTATGCTTTTTGTCTTGCTGAAGATAAAGAAGGATGTGGAATGAGAGATCTTCCCATGTAATGGCTGGAGTTTGGATTGTTCTTTACGCATCAACTGGAAAGTCTGTCGTGAGGGTAGTTTTTGTTCTTTGAACACCAACACATCGATTAACTGAGGAGATCTTCAGTGTATATGTGGAGTTGGATTGTTCGTTTACTACCAACACTGTATCTCTTGCAGTCTGATAACTTTTTTGTTCTTTGCAGCACCATAGAAGGACGATGGGAATAAGGAGATCTTCCCAGTGTAATGGTGGAGTTGTGATTGTTCGTTTACCACCAACACACTCGATATCTTCTTGCAGAGGTGCTGGATACACTTTTTTGTTCTTTGCAGCACCATGAAAGGACATGGGAATGAGAGATCTTCCCAGTGTAATGGATGGAGTTTGTGATTGTTCGTACCACCAACACATCTGACTATCTTCTTGCAGGGTGCTGGATACACTTTTTGTTCTTTGCAGCACCATGGAAGACATGAGAAGTGATCTTCCCAGTGTAATGGTGGAGTTGTGATTGTTCGTACCACCAACACACTCGACTATCTTCTTGCAGGGGTGCTGGATACACTTTTTGGTTCTTTGCAGCACCATGAAAGGACATTGGGAATGGAGATCTTCCCGCGAGTGTAAGGTGGAGTTTGATTGTTCGATTTTCGTACCACCAACACACTAGACTATCTTCTTGCAGGGTGCTGGATACACTTTTTTTGTTGTTGTCTTTGCAGCACCAGAAGAAGCTGTGAAAGGATCTTCCCAGTGTAGTGATGGAGTTGTGATTGTTCGTACCACCAACACACTGACTACTCTTCAGGTGCTGACCGGTTGCTGGGTAATGAGATCTTCTTTTGTTCTTTGCAGCACTATGGAAGGACGTTGTGAACAAAGGAAATCTTCCCTGTATAATGGTAAAGTTGTGATTGTTTGTACCACCAATACATCGACTATCTTCTTGCAGGGGTGCTGGATACACTTTTTTGTTCTTTGCAGCACCATGGAAGGACAATGGGAAAATCTTCCCAGTGTAATGGTGGAGTTGCGATTGTTCGTACCACCAACACACTAGACTATCTTCTTGCAAGGGTGCTGGATACACTTTTTTTTTCTTTGCAGCACCATGGGAATGGAGAAGATCTTCCCGGTGTAATGGTGGAGTTGTGATTGTTCGTACCACCAACACACTCTACTATCTTCTGGCAGGGGTGCTGGATACACTTTTTGGTTCTTTGCAGCACCATGGAAGGACAATGGGAAAGGAGGATATGATCCACATGTAATGGTGGAGTTGTGGATTGTTCAGTTACCACCAACACACTCGACATTCTTCTTGCAGGGTGCTGGATACACTTTTTTTCTTGCAGCACCTTGAAAGGACATTGGTGAATGAGGAGATCTTCCCAGTGTAATGTATTGGATTGTTCGTATACCACACACTCGACTATCTTCTTGCAGGGGGTGCTGGATACACTTTTTCTTTGCAGCACCATGGAAGGACAATGGGAAAGGAGGAGATCTTCCCAGTGTAATGGTGGAGTTGTGATTGTTCGTACCACCAACACACTCGACTATCTTCTTGCAGGGGTGCTGGATACACTTTTTTGTTCTTTGCAGCACCATGGAAGGACGATGTGAATGAATCTTCCCAGTGTAATGGTGGAGTTTGGATTGTTCGTTTACCACCAAATACTTGACTATCTTCTTGCAGGTGCTGATACCTTTTTTGTTCTTTGCAGCACATGAAGGACAATGGGAAAGGAGATCTTCCCGTAATGGTGGAGTTTGATTGTTTGTTACACCAACACACTCGACTATCTTCTCTGCAGTGGTGTCTGGATACTTTTTTTTTCTTGCAGCACCATGGAAAGGACAATGGGAATGAGAGAGATCTTCCCAGTGTAATGTGAGTGTGATTGTTCGTACACCAACACACTCGACTATCTTCTTGCGGTGCTGATAAACTTTTTTGTTCTTTGCAGCACATGGAAGGACAATGGAATAGGAGATCTTCCCAGTGTAATGTTGTGATTGTTCGTACCACCACACTCGACTATCTTCTTGCAGGGGTGCTGGATACACTTTTTTGTTCTTTGCAGCACCATGAAAGGAAAATGGAAATGGAGGAGATCTTGCCAGTGTAAAGGTGGAGTTGTGATTGTTCATCTACCACCAAAACACTCGACTATGTTCTACTGCGGTGCTTGATACGCTTTTTTTCTTTGCAGCACCTTAGAAAGACGATGTGAATAAAGGAAATCTTCCCAGTATAATGGTAAAGTTGTGATTGTTCGTACCACCAACACACTCGAATATCTTCTTCTGGGGGTGCTGGATACACTTTTTTGTTCTTTGTAGCACCATGGAAGGACAATGGGAATGGAAAAGATCTGCCCTGTGTAATGGTGGAGTTGTGATTGTTCGTACCACCAACACACTCGACTATCTTCTTGCAGGGGTGCGGGATACGTTTCTTTCTCTGCAGCACCATGGAAAAACTGTGAATGAAGGAGATCTTCCAAGTGTAATAGTGACGTCAGGGTTGTTCATTTATCACCAACGCACTCGCCTATGTTCTCCTGCTGTGCTTGATATGCTTTTTTTTTGTTCCTTGCAGCACCTTAGAAAGACAATGTGAATAAAAGAGATCTTCAGAGTGTAATGGTGGAGTTATGATTGTTCGTTCATCATCAAACACTCGACAATCTTCTTGAAGGGGTGCTGAATACACTTTTTCAATCAAGTCAAGTTTTTCTTTATTATCTTGACTTTTCCAGTCTTAATGATAAAAGGGGACTTCAGTAATTGCAATAAGTATGCATATTTTATTACCAAATGTTTATATTTTGTTATTAGGAATATTTTTAAAAGCACACAAAATAATTGAAATTGACTAAATGATCAGTTTTTAAAAGTCATATTGAGACCAAATTGAATTTTTAATTTACCTCACACAATTTAGATTTATGAACATTTAAAAAGTACATTTATTAATGCTATTAAATATATCGATAATAACATTCTTATAAAAAGATAAGATTTTACTAACAGTCACTTTTTACAACATTAATTCTTTGAAATTAGTTCAATTTAGATAAGTTATTTTTCATAGTTGTAAAAAACAAATTATATTTTTGATAAATTAATAAATAAAAGAATTTTTATTCAAATTTTAAATTTATTGAATTTTGAAACTATTAAAATTATTGAATTTTGAAATAGAATTTTGAAATTATCGAATTTTGAAATAATCAAATTTTTTAATTATTGAAATAATCCATACCATCCAAAGGAAAGGATTCACTAACTGTATGTGTTTGATTAACTAGCTTACTTTGACCAACAAGCTAACTTATAAAAAATTTCATCTGTTTGTAAAAAAAATGTAGTTTACTGCAACCTTAAAATAATTGTTTTAGATTAGTAACATTCCATTACACCTACATTTGAAGGCCTATGTAGGTGCAATGGAATATCCTAATTTTCAAAGAAATTGATTTGAAGTTTTTCAGATGAGCGGCGGAAAGATTTTAAAATGATTGATACAAACAAATTAAGTTTTCTTTTGATTGTCGAAAATGGAAATGAAGAATACAATTTAAAACTTTTGTGGAAGAAATCAAACTTTTTCATTAACAAACCGGTTTTATTAAGAAATATCTTTAATTTTTTTTTATTTGACACTTTGGGAAAAACTGACATGGTTTGCTGAACCAGAACCCGCCGAAACATATTTCAATATCACTAAGTCCTGAAAACGAGGAATATCTGTAAAGATTATAGTTCATTACAGTATTTACAACAATTTCATAAATAATATTTGTTCAAAACGTTAAAATGACTTTTAAAATTAGGTATTATTAGCCCTTTTCTTTTATCTCTCAGTTATTTGCTTAATATTAGTCTAAATTTGGGGGAAGAGAATAAAATTGTCAGAAGGGTGGGTCCCTGATTGTCAATTTTTTTAAAAAAATCTGGTCACATTTCGGCCATGTTTGCGCTATAAATGACTAACGGATGACATTCTCACAACTATTTAGTTGGAACAATACATATGCTATACAGAGATAACTATATAACAATATAGTACTTTGCAATCATCTTGAGTAAGGAAGCATGGTGTTAAGCCTATAAATTGAGAAAAGAAGCTGGGACACTATCAAAAATCTTACATAGTAAGTTGAATGATACATTTTTTAATTTTAGTCCACACAATTAACATGATGAAAACTCATTTTAACTGCATTGAACAACCTCACAATCAACCAGACAAAAGTAAACTGAGATTATATTTAAAAACTATAGAATACCCCTTCTCCGCACGGACTAAAAAAAAGTTGTAATTGATCCAAGTATATGTACCATTTAATCCTTTCTAGGATATAAACTTATGTTATGTTTCCGCTCATTATAAAGTATAAAATCCTGTTACTTATACTACCTTAAAAATCCAAATATAAAAAAAATACGCTATAAAATGCACGCATAAAAGTCATCTAATTTCCTCATAAACACATAAAACCTTTTAGTTCATTTAGCGCGTTTTTGGAAAGAGTTTGGCGAGAAAAGAGATAGTATAGCTACAAATACTCTTATTATCACAGCTTAGCAAAAATGCCTTGAACAACAAATCCAGCTTATAAATTAAAATATATATATAATTTGGCGCGTTTAGGTAAGAATTTGCGAGTTTGGCCAAATTTGGCGAAAAAGTGAAAAAAAACCCTAATATTAGCTCTAGTACGATGGCCTTGAACACACATATAGTATAAATCACGGATATAGCTTAAATATGCATTTCAACAAAACAAATTAACTTTTAACAATACAAAATTAATTTTTAGTTTAAAAAGTTAATAATTATAAAACAGTTTTTAATATTACGAAACTTTTTAAACTGATTCAATACATTTTTTTTATAGAGTCGGGAAAATTTTAAGATCATGTTTATGATAATATTAAGATTACTTTAATCGATTTATCATAAATATGAACTCATTTGACCTTAAGGTCAGTTCAATAAAATGCATCAATTTGGATTCCACTTTAAAAAATTCTACCTATGGCTTGTACTACAATACATACAGAAGAGTCACAACAAGGCAGTTTTGGTGATTTGGTCATTCAATTAGAGCAAGCATCAATTAATGATTTTGCTATGGTTCCTCACTTACGGCTTCTAAGATTGATAACGTTAAAAAGTTAGAGAAACCAAACTTTAAATAAATTTTTTATTGTTTGTGAATATATAAATGGCCAGTCAAAGAATAATTTTGATGAGAACAATTCAAATTAGTTTGTGAAAAATCGATTTAAACAACTGTATCATGTCACTAATGAGCTTAACCGCATAAATACAAACCTACCCGAGATAAATATAACCAATTTTTCAGTTCTAGGATTAATATTAAGTGTGATACATGTTAAGATGTACAAAAATTTATTTAAATTAGAACTCACAATATAAACTTCTTAATTGTAATAACTGAATTAAACCCAATCAATTAAAACAGACATACTACATAATGTAAATCTGATATTTATAGGCCAAGAATAATTTAATTCAATATTTCACAAATTCAAACAGAAAAAAAAAATTAATTACAGCTACGCAAGTCTGATACAGAAAAAAATGATATAAAATAAATAGAATAGAAGCACCGGAAAAAGTTTGGGTTCTCAGTTCTTCAATGGCACCTCACTTATTTTACTATTCACATTGAAATACTGTCACCTAAAAATAGCTTGATTTTAAGAACTTTCTAATTCGTCCAAGGCCAAAATTAAGTTATTCACTTTAAACTTAAGAAGTCAATATGAATACAATACAATGGTTTAAAAAAATAACAGTCAACCAGCTAAACTAACTCCGAACACATTTAAAAACAAATATTAATAAAATATTTAAATGATTTTTTTTAACACATTTACACACATCATTAATTTAAATTACTACGATTATTCTCGAGCCAGTCTGCAGCAAAGTTTAGTTTTCGACATGCGTTTGTTAAATTAATGTATTACTAGAGCTAAATATATGGGCTACTGCTATAGGAGATTAATGTGTTGGAGCACATACTTAAGTACCCAAGATCATGTTGCCTGCATCTATATAAAAAAAGTTACAGACATAGAGTAAAAATCATTTTAATTAACGAACAGAATTGAGGTATGTTTCACATATATGCAATCACTCTTGACAAATTTTTATAAATTTATTTTTTCACAAAGAAAAAATAATTTAAAAAAAATTTGCAAGCACTCCAATTTCGAATTGAAGTTCATTACCCTCACTTTATCCAGCAAATTAAGTAGAAAAAGGGAGGTGTGTCTAGAAAGTTAATATAAATATTTATACATTATGAAGTATGTTATGGTGGTACCCTTTGATAAATAAGGAACAATTATTAAAAACCATTTACAAACCTTATCGTTAACAATTTTTTTAAAAAAATAATATGTCAAGCATCAAACAGACATGATTCAAAACACTGTCATGCTCCTAATGGCTTTTCATAAGGATGTACTGGCGTAAATTTTTAATTATTGGTCGAATAATTTTTTTTTAGCTAAGTATATATCCTAAACTATTATGAAACCAGCAAAAACTGAAAAACTAACTCATTTCATATGCTAGGCTAATAAATGTAGCAATAATGTAGAGTTTAGTGTGTCTGATTACTACGCTATTAACTCTGGTTTGTATACCAGTCAGGTAGTGGTTATGAATTGACTCAACCCTTCATTCTTCCAAGTACCTTAACAAGATTGGTACCACTGATGATTGGTACCAAGTTTATGAAACCCCAGGTTTCATAAACTGGTACCAATCTTGTTTGGCATGTCAACTGGGGGACTATTATCAAGCCACTTGGTATGGATATTCGCACCTCTAGCTTTAGGCTACAAAAACTCAGATGAGCCCAGTCTTGGGCAGAATTAAACAATAAAATAGTACATGGACAAGGACAAACATTTTTTTCATTTGTATTAGACATTACTCCCCATTTGATTTTAAAAAACTAACAAACACTGAGGAAATTTGAACTCTCAATTAAAATTATTTGAATACCCAAACAATGCATTTCATTCAGTGCAGTGCCCGTCAAGTTCGCAATATTTTAGGCCGAAAAAGGAATCTCAATACACTGAAGCGACTCTAAAGCACATAGCAATAATGGGGACGAAACATTTTTTTTATTTGCTGCCAGTAGATGAAGTTTAAAATTAGGGGGATCTTTTTTCCCCCTTAATTGTATAATGATGAGCCCAGATGAGCCCAGTCTTGGGCAGAATTAAACAATAAAATAGTACATGGACAAGGACAAACATTTTTTTCATTTGTATTAGACATTACTCCCCATTTGATTTTAAAAAACTAACAAACACTGAGGAAATTTGAACTCTCAATTAAAATTATTTGAATACCCAAACAATGCATTTCATTCAGTGCAGTGCCCGTCAAGTTCGCAATATTTTAGGCCGAAAAAGGAATCTCAATACACTGAAGCGACTCTAAAGCACATAGCAATAATGGGGACGAAACAATTTTTTTATTTGCTGCCAGTGGATGAAGTTTAAAATACATCTTTTTTCTCCCTAAATTGTATAATTAACCAAAATAATAAATTTCAACTATCTAGGATTTTGATATAGT
Source organism: Oedothorax gibbosus (assembly GCA_019343175.1). Taxonomy (NCBI): domain Eukaryota; kingdom Metazoa; phylum Arthropoda; class Arachnida; order Araneae; family Linyphiidae; genus Oedothorax; species Oedothorax gibbosus. The sequence continues at coordinate 38,717,918 of CM033272.1, read as the reverse complement.
GAATTTTATTTAAATTTATTTTTAAATATTTTTTTACAGCTTTTATAGTTGAAACGAATAAGGAATTTTTGTGCCAGGGATTTTAGATTGTGATCAGTCAGTGATATTGGCATAGATTGGGTTTTACATAAATTTATCAGTTATCTTAGTAGTTATGAGGCCCAGTGGCTGAGTGGTTTCATTTTGCACTACCATGTCACAAGTCTGAGGTTCAAATACCATATTGGAAAAGGTTCCCTTAGCCATATTTTATACCTTTAGTGGAAACGTAAAATAAGGATCAAGCTAGTTTGGCAACTAAGCAAAAGGGATTTTTAGTCAGTCTAACAAACTGACCTAAATAAAAAAAATCTTAAATTTACTTCTGATTTGTTCGTATTACTACTAACAAGTTTTTTACTAGCGAAAAGTAAGGAAAATCTAAAAATTTTGAATATTTTTAAGTAATTTGAATATTTTAAAGTTTCATTTGATAATATTAATGCTTATCTAGTATGTGAACTCAGTAATTACTTTCCTGAAAAACAGTGACATTAAATATTTCTAACTTCTGCATAAGGAAATCATGTGAAACGAAATTATACTAAAATATAATGTGTAAAATTTTAAAATTCACACAGTAAAAACCAGTTTATATTACTCAGATGGTCAATATTATTACTATTTGAGGATTCAGATGTATAAACCTGTCTAGGCAACCAGTTTCCCTAACAACAGTTTTTTCCCTTTAAATTATATACTTAATTTTTAAAATTTAAATATTGAAGAATCTTTTTGTGTGGTGTGGGTGTGAATACCTTTAATAAAAAAATAAAATTTTAAATTGAAAAACATACCCTTGAAATTTTAAAACTTGTGCAGTGAAAAAAAAACTCAAAACTTTCAACAATTTGAAGAGAAAACCAACAAAAAAAATCATACAAAAAGTAATAGGTAACTCATAAATAAAAGACTTCTGTGAATGAGAATAAAATTAAAGATTTAATTTTTTAACAAAATTATTTCAGAAATTACACTTTTGTCAAGTTTGTTACTTTTAACCAAAACTGTAAACTAGGATTATTTTTAAAATGTGGTGATAAGCTCTTTTAGTTTGAGGCAAGTTTCCAAAATATAATCCTTTGCTAAATGTACAAAATATTAAAATATAATCTCCCCCTTAATGATAAGATCATGGTAAAACTAAGTTTAAATTATATTTAGTGGAAGAATATTAGTCACAATTTGCCAAAACCAGAGACTATGATACAAGGTTCCGCCAATCTATCATCTTTCCAGTGGGTCAATAAAATGAGGACCAATCTGGCTTTGGAACTAAACACAGGGTATTTTGTGAATCTGAAGAGATGGATATAACTTCTTATCAATTAACCCTGGTCTGATTCATTTGTAAATTCACTAACTGCCAACACAGACTTCAGCATCTTGGACATTCTACACTTTATGCCTTTATGGTAGTTATTTTTGTCATTAAAAATAAAATTAAAAAATTAGGGGCTTTTTTTAAGGTGTCTGGGAACAACATTAACTAAAAACTGTGCACAAACACCTCCATTGGACAAACAAATTGTATTCATGTCCAGTGGCGGCGATTGCAGGCAAGAGGGGAATAAGACCAAGATTAATGTCTTTTAAGGAGTAGTTATTTTTTTTATTTAATTTCCACTAACTTTTAGCATTTGTTTAACCAAAATAAATTATAATTAAAAAAACTAATGAAAAATTTGCTAATTTTAAATGAAAATTACTAGGAACTTTTTTTTAAATATTTCCAAAAATTAAAAAAAAATGTAGTGAAAAATTAGATTAAAACAACCAAATATTTGTGTAATGTAACTAATCTTAGAAGAGGACAAACTCTCCGGAATGAAGATGAAAAGTGGTTTGTTGCCCAAAAACTTCTTCGAAAACTTTTGATTTATTTTTTATAAATTCCATCAGAAACTTTTTAATAGCTAGGTGGAGAAATAATTCTGTTTACAAAGGGAGTAAAATTTGTATATCTTATTGTGAACGTATGATCACTTTTTAAATGTCTTGCTGCCCCCCCCACCCCCCCAGAAATGTTTTAAAGCAATCGCCGCCACTGTTAACAATGCGAGAAACATTGTTTTGAGATTTTCATTACACACATTTTGCAACCAGAACTTAACAGGAAATGAGACCAAATGACCGTGGGTCTTCAAACCTAAGAGCTTCTGAAATTAAAAGTTTTACATGATAAATGTAGCCGATTCACAGGTTTCTATAATCCCACTTATTTGAAATTGGTTCGATATATTTTGTGTTAAATAATTTATCGAACCATTTTAAAAATATTCGTACCAATTAAAAAAACGTTCATAAAAATATTCAATACAGCTGGAGAAAAATGTGGCTTAGGAAATACATTTTTTCCATTGGATTAACACAGAGGCACTTTGGTTTGGTGAATTTCACTTATCAGTTTTTTGTTATGACACTTCACACGCAACTAGGGCCTAATCTAGAAAAACTCGGATTACAGGGACAAAAAAATTTGGGGGCTCGTTTACGGAAAATTTTGTGCATGATTAAACATAATGTTGGACAATTTTTGCACCATTTAATCGGCTTCCTTAAAACATTAATGAAACCAATGATGTTAGGTCAATGTCAAAGAAAAGCTAAAAATGAAATGGGGCTCAGAAAACTTTAAGATACTTTGGGGGTCAACAGCATTTAGTATAATAGAAATTAAAATTTAGGGGCCCCATAAAATTCAGAGGCCCTAGGCCCAGGCCATATAGTACATCAGGCCCTGCACACAACATTAAATCCATACATGTCCACCTTAGACATACAATTAAACGGGCAATTCTACCATAATTTTTTAATTTTATGTCCCTTGGGCATAACTTTAAAAAAAAATTAATATTTCTTTTCAATTTTTTTCTTACTACTAATAGACTGGACCTTATATAATTGCAAAAAGTAATTTTAAAGCAAAGAATCTCTAAAAAATTTTTAGGACACAAAACAATGCAGAAAAATGCTTACCTTCCCATGTCCCGAATGTTAAATTTTTAGTTTAGAGCTCAAACTATCACATTTTTGAGCTAAAAATTACATTCATTTGGATTTTAAATTGAACTAATACTATATCGTAACAAATTCCATCCATAAAATTTTGGCTTTTAATATTTATAATGTGTATTTCTCTTCTCCTAACTTTGTTCCTGGGTTTTGGTACATTCACTGACCTCATTAGTAAAGTGGCGAAGAGAGACACTGGATGGAGCTACAGTGATTCTTCAATCATGAAAACTGTATTGCAGAAAACTCGCATTTCAGTTAGTAGCTGCATTTTTTTGCTATACTTCACCAATAAGCCCCAAAACCCCAGTAAAATGGGCTGCATGGGTTTATACTTTCCTTACAATCCCCCATGGTTAAGGTTAATATTTGTTTAATAATTGGAATTTTTTCTATAAATGTTTAAGTGGAGTATAAGGAGTAAAAAAATCCATTTTTATTAAACTGGAGTTAGTTTCCACACAAAAAAGACCGGAAAACATCGTGAATTTCCTCACCGTCCATTCTTTACCTTCCGTTTCTAACCGTCACAAAAATCTAGGGATGGAAAACCGAAACCTGTTTTAAGATTAACCGGTTTGTTCGTGACTTCGGTTTCATTGAAAATTAGTTATTTTCATAAAGCAAGTTTAAACCAGTTTCTTGGAAACCGTTTTTTTTTTAAACTGCCACCCCTAAATTTTTTGTAAAAAAATTTTTAATGAACCTTGCTGAACTTTTTTTTGTAATTCTAGAACCCTTATAAACCTTTTTACAAATATTTAAAGTCATTTTGAAAAATAAATTTCACAAATTTTTATACCTGAAATTAAAAATTAGGGTAGAACTGCCCAAACACAAGGACATCGCAATCCCAAGTCCCAACTTCACAGCTGCTATTTCGGACATCAAGACTAGTAATAAGAGCAGCCAATCTTTGGACACAGGATAAAAAAGGGACCACAAATACAGACACTATGGATACAGTTGGCAGACTCGTTTGGGTGGTAAAAACAGAGGCTTTTATAACAAGATGATCTAGAAATATTGAGTGTGAAAGTAATCTGATGTGGATCAATATTTGGTGTGTGGAAGTATTTCACCAGTCAGCAAATATGGGACATATCGTGGAATCTGATGTGAAATATAGAATTGGATGTGTGAATGTGGAATATGTAAAGTTGGGGCAGAAATACGTGTTTGTGGGCTGTTGGTGAGGGTATTTTGGACTGTTACGACTGAGGATTGCATTGTCGCATAGCGATTTTTTGACAAATGATGGATTTCTGAATGATAAAGTTGTGCAATACACTATTGCTTATTGATATTTTTATTTTATTCAAAAACTAATAAATTATTAAATTAATAGAAATTTAACTAAATAAGTCAAATTAATAAAAAAAAATTAAACTACAATTGTTAACATGCAATTAATACTGATTAATAAATTTGCATTATTAAACAATAATCTAATAATTAAATTTTAAATTTAGACTCATAGCTTTAAGAGTTTGTTATTTGAAAGTGCAGATTTTCATAGTGAATATTGGCAATCCTAAGAAACATGGTAGAAAATCGTATTTGTATTTGTGTATCTATGATTATAAAGTTTGGGATAAGGAGTACTCAATCTATTTATGAATTTGTTGACATGCATGATTGCACAGTACATTATGTGTATCAGTATGACAAAAATACAGAATATGTACACACACAAAAAATTTAAGAAAAGCCACAACTTGGTCCAAGATACGATTTAACTATTTTATTTCATTTAATGACTAAGTAGTTGATAATATATTTTAAAACATATTTGCGAAATTAAACTTGACTAACAAACAAAATTAGTTTTAATACAATGCTTATAAACTTAAAGATTGAGAAATTATTTAGAAAGAATTTTATTTTACTAGTGCAAATATAAAATATTAAACTGAAACAAAACTCAAATATTCTTCTATAATAAAGTTCATATATAAAACATTAAAACTTCAAATTAGCTTAGCAAACTGAAATCCAATAATTGAGATATAATTTTTTTTAAAAATAAGAATCTTGTAAGAGCAGTGCTTTTCTTATAAATGATAATTTTGAAACTTACCCTGAAGGTCCACTGAAGGTTTTAATTTTTCTTTAATACTCACCGCCTTTGCAAGTGAAAATATTCAGCTGAAGAGAAACTTGACTCGGCTTCCAGAATGCTGAATCCGAGCCACAAATACTCCATGCCCAAGGTTGAAGGAGCGAAGTCAGGCACTGCCTAATAGGCCTAGTACCATTTTCTTCTAGTGGAGAATCTGAAAAACAATAGTTTGTCAGGGGGAACTAATAATAGTTTCTATATAATACACCATAACAAATTACTAACTAGGATATTCAAGTTGAGTTGTCGCACTAGAGCTAGATGAGGGTTATTTAGCCAACAGGAGTAATAATTTAAACCATATCAAATTATTTGACAACATCTGAGAAGCACCTAACTCAACTTTTAAGGACGACATCGTACTTGAGAATATTTAAGGTGCTGGGCGTCATAATTTAGAGCCACATCAAAGGATTTGCGAACATCTGAGTAGGCACCCAAAGCAACTTTTAAGGACAACATGGGACTAGAGCATATTTAAGGTGCACTCCCTCTACTTGGGGTATTAGTCGCCGGACTATTTTGGCTCCACAGACCGTTTTTAGGTCAGCAGTTACATTGCCAATGCTCGAGCCCCAAACTGGGACCTTCATTATTATTTTGCTTGGATTAAAGTCGCAGTCTAGGGTCTATCACGAACTATTGACGACTTGCGACTCGAAATTTAACTAGTGTTCAAATGACCAGGGTGATGCATGTTTTGGCAACAAACACTGTTGTTTTATAAATGACCGAACGTCGTAGAGAAAAAAAATGAACTTAGTAGTAAAGATTAAAACCAGATATAAATGTACGATATTCCGACAGCATTATATCTATTTTACACTCTAAACAATTCATTACAATCATTGATATCATTAAAAAAAACTATTACAATTTCTGCTCCGCGCGAGTACACACATAAATACACACACAACCGATAAATATATTAAAATAATATATAAATCTTGTAAAAGTTACACTTTTAAAACAAAGGAACTTACGCAATTCATAGAAGTACCTCATTTCTACGCAGCAGAAAAACAATAACAGATAACTAAACATTTGTTAACGCGAAAGTTCCCGTTCTTTGGCGAGAATGGCGACAGATACAAAAGGTCCTGATTGGTGTCCTAACTGAATGACGTCAGATTGTCCTCTTTCTATTGGACGAAAATGATATTTGCATATTGTTAAGTTTCGCGGAGTCAATTAAGGTTACCGCTCACAGCGATAATATTGCCAAATTGGTGGTGGTGCTTGTTGTCTGCTGTCCTAGACTTGAACATCTCGTATCCTGCATCTTTCTTAACAACGCATGCCAGACGTCCGGTTTTTTTTAACCATGTGGTAGGTTTTTTTAAAGACCCGTTTTTGAGGTAAAGGCTAGATCACCGTGCGTCACATTTGATGCAAGTTAAAATACATGCAATGTTTTCGGTTGCGTATGCCGCATACCATCCGTGTTGCGCATGCGTAGTACTTGCAGATTCAGCTCTAGAATCTAAGATTATGTTAAATGTTTTGTTACGTCTCGAGCGCGTCATTACAAAACTCGCATAGTAATAAGCATTTCGCTTCCAACTTAAAACAAAAACTTCGGATACGGAATTATTTTTTTTAAATAAAAAGAGGCTCTAAATGTATAAATTTTTAAGGTGAAAATAATTCTCAAATATTTAATAATCATTAAACTTTGCCGTCAACAGCGCGTTAGATTTTGTTGCATTTTGAGGATATTTAAAAGTCGATATTCTAGTTTTTATAGCATTGTCATTCTTGTTTTTGTCACATTTTCAGTGAAAATGGTTCACTGACTTCTGCATTGTAATTTTCAATGAATTATCTGAAATTTTGGGTTTGGTAGAATCATTGTGGCACTGGAATTTTGAAACACGTTCAAGTGACGAGGCCGCCACCTCAGTAATAGTCCCAAATTGACAGCGTTAATTATTGGTGGAATTTTTTCTGCTGTGTTTTCGTTTCTATTTGTACGAGGAGGTGTTTTTATCGAATTAAAAGTACATGAAAATGGTCAAACTGTAAAAAAATAGTTCATGCGGTCAGAAGTGGATTCAGCTCTTCATTGACCTTACCATTAAGCTCGTTTTACTCGCAGCAATTCAGTAATATTTACCGCACTTACTTTTTCAAAGGATAACATATTTGCAATGTTAAGTCAATGGGATTGTTTCACGGAGGATTTTGCAATAGCTCTGCGGTTTTGTTTTCATGTCTCTCAAATTACATTTGTTGATATTCGAAATTGAGTTTTCTAAGAATAAGTTATTTTAGTTGTTATTTTTTTAAAATTACAACTTCTTGCTGTGCTGTTGGTTGTTTTAATCATTTATCAAGGAAAACTTGCATTGAAAGAAGTTGGAATGTTAAAAAATTAACAACTAAAATATTCTCTTCGAAAACTTACTCCCGAATACCAAAACAACAGTAATTCGAGAGACATGAAAACAAAACCGCAGAGCTATTGCCAGAACCTCCGTGAAACAATCCCATTGTACAACCGGATTACCATTTAGCCCAAGTAAGCAGTCGCCTACAGGCCCCGTTCATTTTACAAAACTATTTTTTTAAGAAAAAATATCATCGGCCTATAAAATAATTAATTTTAAAATAACGGATAATTAATTGACTATTTTTGAATATTACAATGAATAATCAAATTACCAGATAATGTCCCCCACCCCTTTAAATTTATTTTATCTATTTTCATACCCAGTGGGGAGGTGAAAAAAATATTGTGTGATTGCACGCTTGGTGCACACGGTGGTACTTCCACACGTAGGGAGGGGCATGTGATAGGAATTGTTGTGATAGGAATTGTGTGATAGGAATTGTCGAGGGCTTAATTTTTTACTTCTTTATATTTTCACTTAAAATTTTCAGCATAGTTGAAAAATATGAATATTAGAACAACTACGTAAAAACAATTTGTTATTATAATTATTTTTTAGTTTATAGACAAAAAGGTTGACATTTCACCACGATTTTTTCAAATATTTAAAGCCCTACTCCTCCCTTAATTTCATAGATCCAAGTCTAATTTGTTTTTTTACATCATTATATAAGTGTGTAGAACAAAGCTATGTTGAGACATTTTGAAAATAAAAAAAAATATTTCTTGGCAAAATTAATTGAAGAGCTGACGACGAGCATCGGTTCATACCTGTCGTTTTCTACCGACTTTGGCCAATATTGCCCAATGTATTAATTGCGACACTGAAATTTTAATACTTAGTGATTTTGGACCAAATCTTATTTTTTTCAAAAGATAGATGATAAAAAATAAATTTTACAATGTTTCTTAACATACAACTCATGATGGCGACATTTTCCTAAATTCGCATATAAATCTCGAAGTTTCGATTTCGGCCAAAACCGGCTAAACCAGATAAACGGTCAAATTAAGGTAAGAATCTTAAGTTATTTTGAGTTTATTATAGTTTAATAACACTAAATATTTTATTTTACATTTCTTTTTGATCAATAAACGATATTAAGTGTTTTTGTTCAAAACTTCAACAATGTTTGTTAGGCTTAACTGATGACTCGATTATTGGGTTTTAAAATAGTCGTTATAGAAAATCTTTTATTTTTTTTAAAGTTCAAAATAAGCTATCTGAAATTAAATTTTGATATCATGCCTGATAAGGTTAAAGTGTTCGAGTGTATGATACGAATACAGAATGGTACAGATATACAGAATAAAGAATAATGTGAATGTGTTGGAATGTTTGCCCCTGCAAATTATTAGTTGTCATTATGTATGCTGGATTATCCTAAACTGACACAAAATTGCTGTGATGGAATTCAGCAACTATTTTATTAATAACTTATAAAAAAAATACTGCTGTATAAAAGACCAAGTTAAAGTAATAATTGTACTTAGTTGTATGTGTGCGTGTGTGATTCACTTTATTATTTATGTAGCTAGCGTGAAAATTAAATATGAAAATGCTGTAACTAACCGCAACCATCGGAAGACGGATTGGCAAAGTACTGGCAGGATCTCCAAATTAGGATGGGAACAGAAGTGAGCGAAAGAAAGAGAAAAGCAATGGCCAAGAAACAGATCAGCAATCAAAAGCTGTGGAAAGCAGCGATGAAGACATGTGTTCTTTTTAATAAATGGACCTTTTAATTAACCAATTTCAGCAACTGTATCTTTAATGATATAATAAAAAAGTGTGTACATTCATTTTTTGTTGTAATATTAAAAAGATTTTCACGACAAAATCAAAATTTTAAGTTGTGCTTGGCATCTGCTGAAGGGTAACAAATGTTTCTTTTTTCGTTTTTAGCATTTCATTTTAATATAAGCTTGTTTTTTTTATAAACTTTTATTTTTATGGCAGAGATTATTAAATCATTGGCTAATGCTCATGAAAATATTACCCAAACTATATAATTGACAGTAAATAATTTTACTGTCTTTTATATGGTTTAGGTAATATTTCCATTAATTAGGCAATGCGTTTTAATAATATCTGTCAATACTGCAAAATCTATTACAATAATATTGGCCAATGCGGGTAAACGATATATTCCAATACTGCAAAGACCAATACAATAATATTGGCCAATGCGGGTGAACAATATCTGCCAATATTGCAAAAAGGTTTGCCGTTCGATGCTGGCTGATATTGCTTGGTGATGTTGGCCATCATTCTGTGTCTGACATTGGCCAATACTGCTGTGCTACTGGGGCCGTGTACTAAATTTGAAGTCCGTAGCTCTTTTATTTCGAACTGTAAAGTTGTTTCAGACAGACAGACGGATCAATGTAAAAAAAAAAAACCAAATTTTTTAGAATGAACACCCTCCAAAACGTGTAGAAAGCACAAAATCTTTATTTTGGATTATTGACCCCCATCGCAATAGTTTTATTACTATATATTTTTTATTAGGTAATTGAAAGTAATAAATTTAAAAATTGGAAAGGTACAAATGAAGTTGGGGGGAAGGGGGGGGGGGGGGTAGTAGGACGTACGGACAGAAACAAAATAACAGACGTACAGGCAGGTGGCCAAACAGTATACTTTGTTGTCATCGAATTTTTTACTTTCGAACCAAAAAAAAGAATTTTCAGAAACAGGCACTTTTGATCGGAAATTGAAAGGGATATGGACGGACGGACAAAATGATGGACGTACAGGCCAACAAATAAAAAAGTTATAAAAAAAATCTGTAAAGTTCTATCTTCCTAACAAAAAAAGAATTTTGAAAATCGGAATGTTAGTACAGAAATTATGAAACTCGTATGGATCAAATATACCTAAAAAATGTCACTTAGCACGTTCTTCCACTAAACGACTGAAAAAATCTGAAGCACTTCGGAGGAACAGAGGTGCCGATCCCCCCCCCCCCCCCCAGAGCTAACGACGCACCCCCCCTAGAATTTTTTTTAATCCGCCCCCCCCCCCCCCAAAAAAAAAAAAAACTGGTGTGGTTTTTATATTTATATGGACGAATGGAGTACTGAACCTAAGTAATTTACACCACACGGTGTATAGATGGGAATCTTTACGGTGTATACATGAAACTTTATAGTAAAATCAAAATGATATTTTAAGTACCATCGAAAAAGGGGATAACTTTGTCCTAAGAAATAAAACCCAAGTACTGACTTCTTCTTGAATATTTTTCTACTGATAGGTCAATGCAGAGTTGCTTCTAATTGAAAAGGGAAGCACATTTTTTAATAGCTTTTATATACGGACTTGCAACTTATTTTTATTTTTCCTTTAAATAGATTTTTTTACACACTAGGGGCTTCGCCCCTAGGCTCGCACCCTTGGATTGCTGCGCAATCTCACTGGCTCGCAAAGTCGAACTCTTGTATGTCTCTGCAATCTCCGAAGGCTCTCCTGCTCGCTATCGCTCTCTTGAATGATCAAGGTGTTCAATGACGCAGTTGCGCCAAAACGGAACACAGCAGACGATTCCCATTCCCATCGCAGCCGGCACAGCAAAAACAAAACCCAAACAAAAAAAAAAGCGAGCAGTATATAATATAATTTATATAATACAGTTATATAATATAATTACTTACACAACGGACTTACTTACATAACGGTTTCATCCATGCTCGAATCTAATATTTACTTTGAAAAGCAGTTACCAGCAAAAAAAATTGACATTCTTTAATTTGCAGATTGATTGAGAGGTTGTAGTACATTTAACATTTAACAGGATTTTTAATTTCAGCTACAAAGTTTTACATTTTATAACCACAGCATAACTGGGAGATTTTTTTTATCCAAAAGCCGAAAAACAATGAGTTCTCCAGAAATGAAGTTGTAGTACCTTTCACTGATGCCAGATTTTAAATTATAAACTTTCATTATAATCTCGTCGCAGCACACTTTCCAAATAATCTCGTCAAACGAGTTTGGTTTGATTCATTTTTGGTTTGCTTGGCGAGATAAGCATTGGTGGTGGCTCCACATTCCGATTTTTAATTAAAAAACTAATTTGAATTTCTTTCTAAAAATTTGTGGACATGATATCTAAATCTATTTCTACATTCAGTAAAAAAATTGGAGAACATTGGTAAAAATTGTATCGTAGAGATCAAAAAGTCTGACTTTGGAGAAAATAAAAATAAAATTCAAAATCCATAACTCAAAATCCGATATATAAATTTTCCCCAATTTTTTTTATTTGTTGATAAATGAAAAATCTATAAAATACTAAAAATTCAGAAACTTCTGTAAGACAGATTTTTTTTTTTTCGATTTTCGGCAAAAAAAGCCTTTTTTGCCTTTTTAAAAAATATTTTTTATTAAAAAAACTAATTTGAATTTTTGTCTAAACATTTGTGGACATGATATCTATACCACTTTCTACATTCAGTAAAAAAATTGGAGAACATTGGTAAAAATTGTGTCGTAGAGATCAAAAAGTCTGACTTTGGAGAAAATAAAAATAAAATTCAAAAATCCATAACTCAAAATCCGATATATAAATTTTCCCCAATTTTTTTTTTATTTGTTGATAAATGAAAAATCTATAAAATACTAAAAATTCAGAAACTTCTGTAAGACAGATTTTTTTCCGATTTTCGGCAAAAAAAAAGCCTTTTTTGCCTTTTAAAAAAATATTTTTTATTAAAAAAACTAATTTGAATTTTTGTCTAAAAATTTGTGGACATGATATCTATACCACTTTCTACATTCAGTAAAAAAATTGGAGAACATTGGTAAAAATTGTGTCGTAGAGATCAAAAAGTCTGACTTTGGAGAAAATAAAAATAAAATTCAAAAATCCATAACTCAAAATCCGATACATAAATTTTCCCCAATTTTTTTTTATTTGTTGATAAATGAAAAATCTATAAAATACTAAAAATTCAGAAACTTTTGTAAGACAGATTTTTTTATATCGATTTTATATCGATTTTCGGCAAAAAAACGGCAGTTTTTAATTTTTAATTAAAAAACTAATTAGATTTTTAAAAAAATTTTTTTTGGACATGAAACTTAAACCAATTGAGACATTCAGTAAAAAAATTGGAGTTGTAATATAAAAATTGCGTCGTACAGATAAAAAAAAGCTTACTTTTTTTTAATATAGAGAAAAAAGCTATCGGGAATCTAAATAATCAGTAAAAATTCCCCTCAAAATTTATGTAATTATATTATTTTTTAAATCAATAAAAATAGCCGGACACGTGATCCAATCAAAACAGATTCCTTCTTCCTTCTATGCAACACATTTGACATTAACAAACAAATCAGAATAATTCTATTATGTTTTACAGATATAGTTTCTCTTAAAAAAGTTACTATTTATTAAGTTACTAAAATTAAAATTAAATATTAAACAAAATTCTTACCCTGAAACTCGGAATTGAACTTTCTTAACTATATCCAAACACCCACATATTTGACACCAGACGACAAGTATCTTCCTACTGTTTCTAACTAAAGCAATGGCGGGAAAATGGCTTGGGCCTGAGTGAGTATGTATACTATAGGCCAGAAATATTATCCGAAGGTCATTCATTCATAGAAATGTTATATACAAAATTCTGAATATTTATGATGTCTGCTTCAAATGCCATAACAGCGATTAAGAAATGTTTATGAGAAATAATTGTCAGCACATTGCTTTCTTTGACGCCGGGCCTCTTAAAATAGAATTATGATTTTGCAGATTGGATTGGAAAAGATTTTAGTTTCCTGTTTGATTATGTTATTTTTAAAAACTAGAAAATTTTCGAATACGTTTTGTTAGAAATTTTATTTTCAGTTTTTGTTGTTGTTAATATATAAACCTGAAGTTAAATAAACATGAAGTTCTGTTATAATTGATCACGACTTATTTAGTGCCAGTTACTGTTATTGTTCGAAGTGAACTTCACAAAACTAAAGCAATGCTCATACCCATAGACATATTACTATCTTTTTAACAATAAAATCGACCAATCAGCATAAACGTAAGATTCTAGTTTATGGCCATACTGTACCACACCACATGCCTCTTGAGATTCGAGTTCATCATACTACGTTTGAAAGCTGCACCACTTGAAAACAGAAATTTATGTGACTGAGTGAATGGTTCAATTTATGTGACTGAGTGAATGGTTCAATTGCAATTGCCAGACGATGGCTAGACTCATCTAAGATGTTGAAACTAAGGATAGTAAGGCTATTATTGACGAATTAATAGATTTTATTACATTTATTAAGACGACTAATTCAAATTAGTGTGCGCATTTCAGTTTATTAATGTAGTTGGAGCATTGAGTGATTAATGTACCAAATTAAGGGTTTTATTCAATTAAATAACTTAGAAGGTGAGTTTGATTATTAAAAAGTGCAATTCTGAAATTGTTATCATTGCGAAAATTAGAATCACTTATCAGGAAAAGGCCCCGTTCCTTCCTTGCGGTCTAAGTGGCCACGTCTTAAGACAGCTTAAACCTCAACATGTAATTTTATAGTATTATTAAAATAAATATCTAGAAATAGATATTAAAAATTATTATTATCTCGAGTGCTTCATGAAGGGGAGGGAGGGGAGGGGGTGAACATTTTAAAAATCCAATGTCTTGAAAGCTGCCATCTAATTCTTGGAAATGGAGAGGGAAAACTGTTAAAAAATACCGCCACTCTACCGTATTCTAACTAAGATATGTAAATTTATATCTTTAGTCATCTTTATACAAAAAAAAAAAAACACGTAATAATTTTTAAACTCCAGATGCACATTAAAAAGTTTAAACAATGTTTTTCATTATTAATATTGATTAATATTTTGGTGCACAAAAATGTTTCAAAGTGTAAACTTTGAAATTCAAATTATCAGTAATATCAAATATAATTAAAATCCTTTAGTATCCTTTCTTTATTTGCCCAACCTTCTGAAGGATACAGACGTATAAATCCGTGAAATGACTGGTTTTCCAGCAACACACATAATTTTTACATTTTTATAAATTTAATTATTTTATTAAATTCCAAAATTTAAAGCATGGAGGAGTCATTTATAACCACCTACTACAGAAATAAAAATTTTAAAAATAAAGAAATTAAATTTTCAGTTAAAATTTTAATTTAAATTTCAAAAAGTGAAAACAAGTTTACACTTCAGCCAATTTGCTTTTTCAGAGGGGAGGCTTAAAATATTCAAGTTATATAATGGGGAACTTGCATGTATTTTTTTTTATTCTTTTAAAATAATCTCCATGCGATTCTAAGAAAATCGACATAAATTTTACCTCAATCCGACCATTAGTTTATTTTTAATTAATTTTCAAAGTTTGCGATTTGCCCCGCCCCTTGAAAACGCTGCCTCTGGCCTTCCCTCCCCGCGTGACGTCAGTCGACCTAACTGGGAAAGCCATAGATAGACGGCCGCTATGTTTTGCGAATGTCACTCTTCCTGATGCTTTTCTTATCGCGTCGAATCCATTAAAGTTATGTAAATTCTGGAAAATATTAGTGCATACGAGGGTTGCTATTTATTTCTGGCCTTTGCAACAGTAAGTGTTGCTAGGCGGCCGCAGACGATTTTAATCGAAACTTTGATATTTTTAAACATAAATTTTTCAGACGATTTGCCATTATAGCTTTATTTGTGTTGGTGACAGTAAATTGAAAAGTTCTTCTCTTTCAAAAAATGGAATTGACTCGTTAACATTTTTGTGCGATTATTTTTTATAACTTTCGACGTGGATTATCAAGACATGAGTGCTTCGATGCACTTAATTCTTTATACAGCGATAAAGTGCCATCCTACAGCACTGTAAAAAACTGGTTTAACGAATTTAATCGTGGCCGATGTTCGATTTAGGACGAATCCCGTGCAGGTCGTCCAAAATCAGTTGTTGTGCCAGAAAAGATCGATGCTGTGCGTGAACTGATAAAGCAAGATCGTCATGTTACATACCGTGAGATAGTGGTGTCTTTGGACATTAGTATGACTAGCATCAATAAGATTTTGCGTGAACATTTGGGCGTAAAAAAAATTGTTCGCGGTGGATACCGCATAATCTGACACACGCTCAAAAAAAGGCTTGTGTCGATTGGTGCAAGGAAATGTTGGAAAAAATACGTTCAAGGTGCATCAAAGGCTGTGCATAACATCTACACAGGTGACGAATCATGGATCTATGCATATGAGCCGGAAACAAAACAGCAATCAACTGTATGGGTCTTCCAAGACGAGGCAAAACCAACAAAAGTTGTTCGAGGAAGAAGCACATCGAAACAAATGGTTGCCTGTTTCTTCGGCATTAACGGTCATGTGGCAACAGTGGCATTAGAGCAACGCAGGACGGTCAATTCTGAATGGTACACGACCATTTGTTTGCCAGAAGTCATCGGAGAAATTCGAAAAAAGCAGAAGAATAGGCGAATCATTCTTCATCATGACAATGCGAGCTCTCACACATCGACTCAAACAAAGACATTTCTGACAGAGCAAAAGATCGAACTGATGTCATCCGCCTTGCAGCCCTGATTTAGCACCCAATGACTTCTTCTTATTCCCACACATCAAAAATAAATTACGTGGACAACGATTTTCGACCCCCGAAGAAGCTGTTGATGTATTCAAAACGCATGTTTTGGAGTTACCTCAATCGGACTGGAAAAATTGCTATGAAAATTGGTTCAAATGCATGCAAAAGTGTATTTATCATCATGGAGAATATTTTGAAAAACAGTAAAACCAATTTCGATGCTACATATTTGTTTTTTTCATTATTAGGCCAGAAATATAAATAGCAACCCTCGTACGAATGTTGCATAGTACCTTGTTGTATTAGCACCACGAAAAACCCTTTAGAAAAGCAGTTTTTTAATGTTTCTTGAGTTGTAAAAGAAATGCGTGTGTTGATACATAGTTAGAATCAAGAACGTTTGAATTTGAAGCAAAATGCTATTTTTATTCTTAATGGTAACATACTTATGTTATAAAATAAATTTCTATGCAATTATATTATGTAATTGTATGTATTTTACTTATAATTTAACTATATAATATAAATGTATATTAAAATTAAATTTAATTGATTGAAATACCTGTATTTAAGATTGGGAAATATTTCTCATTATTACAGGGATTCGACATAATAATGTACACACATTGCAATTTTTAAATTAAATCACATATTTTATAAGTTACTTAGATATAAGTAAAATGCTTTTTTAACGACTTGTAACGCGCGTGTTACGACAAACATGTTCGAGCAGATATATTGTCTCTTATGTAATTATGTGGAACGCAGAATTCAAGTTTTGTACATTATTCTCGTAACAAGTTCATCCAATCCCTGTAACTATGAAAAATATTTCCCATTCTTAATGCAGTTATTTCCATAATTTAAATTTAGTTTTAATTTGTATTTGAATTCAAAGAAGCAATTTAGTTTATAAACATGAGCATGTTATATGGTACAATTAAGAATAAAAATACCTGCTTCCTTTTTGAACAATGTTGAACCTAACTATTAACACGTATTTTTTTTTAACATCTCTAGGAAAACAACAACACGTAGGTGTGTAACAGTAACTATTACCTAGAACAGAACCTCTGTCACACACGCGCGAGTTATAAAACTTAGTTTTATAACTCGAAAAAAATTCGTTCTTTTTTTTTTAATTTACTTATTTTTTTTTACTTCTAATTTATACTTTAGTTTCCAAAATTGCCGATCTTCATTAACCTTCTTTTGTAAATTTAATCAAATTAAAAATGGCCAGATAATTTATCCAACTCCCACTCTCTCTAAAACTTTTTTTAATACAGTATATGTACATAATCATTTCTAGCCTCCGTGGACCTTTAACAGTGCCAGTTACACCTGGAATTATCTCTATTTTCTTTTTAAATGTCCATTAATTTTTTGGTTTTACAAATTTAAAATATAATTTTAAACGGAATTTTTGTGATGAAATTTTGTTTAATTTCATTATTGATTTAATTCGTTTAGTTTCTGCACTACAAATTAAGTAATTTAAATTATCTAATAAGTTAAATGCTCAATAAAAACATTCTGTAATTAATTGATTTTTTCCCCATTTATCGCACTTAATTTTTATTTTAAACATAAAACATTAATTGTTTATTAAGTGATACAAACATTAGTTATGTAAAACAAAAAATAATTAATGTCCATAATTAGTAATAATAAATTAGCAAAAAAAAACTTTTAACATTGGAATAACTCTATTTACATTGAAAAACATTTTTTTCAATTAAAAACAGTTTTAATTAAAAATAATTTAAATTAAAGTAATATTAATTAAAATATATAAATAAAATTTACGACGACTGCCCCAACCCCAAAATTTCTTTTCTAGTCGCGCCCTAGGTGACGAAAGGACATATACCATTTTTAAAAGCTTCCACTTTTAACTTTATAAACGTTCTGTGGGAGCTGAAATAAATTTTCTGGTGTAATTTTTTCGTGGTACTATTACAACAAGTTACTTTGCAACATTCGTATGCACTAATATTTTCCAGAATTTACATAACTTTAATGGATTCGACGCGATAAGAAAAGCATTAGAGTGACATTCGCAAAACACAGCGGCCGTCTATCTCTGGCTTTCCCAGTTGGGTCGACTGACGTCACGCGGGGAGGGAAGGCCAGAGGCAGCGTTTTCAAGGGGCGGGGCTAAGCGCAAACTTTGAAAATTAATTAAAAATAAACTAATGGTCGGATTGAGTTAAAATGTATGTCGATGTTCTTAGAATCGCATGAAGTTTCATTTACAAATGGTATTTCGCTATTTCCCGACACATGCAAGTTCCCCATTACGAAAATCTTACCGGAATCACTGCCATAACACTTCAAAATAAGCTCTTGGAGTATTTTTAGCACAGTGCATTTTAACTTCATTTAGTTTAAAATAGATCAAATAGATTCATTTAATAAAGGTGTATCTTTGAAGCTTCCCTCCGTTTCGAAAACAACAATCTAAACAAAGTAGTACTTCTAAGCGGGAAAATTGCACGAATATCATTGGTGAAAAATAAATATGCGGGAGTCATCATTTCATCGAGTTGTATGTTATACAGACTGCGTGAGATTTATGACATGAGAAGGCCAGCTGCAATAGTTTTGTTTAAGCTTTAAAGAAGTGATGGGTTGTTTATGGGTAATAAATGTCAGAAATATTAGTCGGGCGCAGCCGCCATATCCCATTATCCATGTTCTACTTTTCGTAATGTTCTAGGATTTTGGTTACCATTTTTGATTCTTGAGGGTTATGCCCCCCCCCCCCCCCCCAGGTGTCTGGGAGGGGGGAGACAGTTGATTATAAAGAACAAGAATTCATTAGAGTTTTATCTTAGACAAAATAAACCATTTACATTCAAATTTTTCTAATTTTTTTCGACCCCCCCCCCTAAAATTTCAACGACGCAGCCTGCGTCGTTGACCCCCCCCCCCCCTGTAGGCACCCCTGCGGAGGAAGAACGTGCCAAGTGCAGAAGGCGTTAAGCGCGTTTTGTAAATGACGTGTTATCACGTAAAGTACGGCTAAGCCAAAATCCACCAAGTATTTTGAAGAACCAAACTAAAATATCATGCAAAAAAAACTATGATTTTGTGAATGAGAGAAAAGTTGCAAACTAAAAACTTTGAAGCTCAATATCTCGTTTTCACCTTTTTGTCACTTAGCACGTTCTTCCATTAAGCTCTTCAATTGTCAAGGGCACTCAATTTTTTGAGAAAAAGAACGCATTTTCAATGTAAAATGAAAGAAGGCAAAAAGCTCAGAAATAAGTTTCCGAGAAAAACACGATAAAAGGTTTTAGTTGTTATTAAAAGTACATATATGCGTCATCTGAATCGTAAGAAAAACGGGTCTGGGACATAATTCCGAAAGCCGAAATACCGACAAGCCAAAATCCCGAATGAGGTTCCGAAAATACCGAAAATAGATTTTAGTTGTCTCATTTTAAAAATTAGAGATTATTGTGTGTGATGTGAGGAAATGAAGGAGTGGGACATAGTGAGCTGAAATAGTGAGAGAAATGAAGTGAGTGAGTGATAGTGATTGTCATCGATGTAGAAATTTGGATGTAGTGAATGGTAGAAATGAGTGAGTGAGTGAGGAGGATTGAGTGAGTGAATGAGTGAGTGGTGATTGAGTGAGTGATGAGTGAGTGAGTGATGAGTGAGTGAGTGAGTGAGTGAGTGAGTGAGTGGAGTGAGTGAGTGGAGTGGGAGTGAGTGAGTGAGTGGAGTGAGTGAGTGAGTGGAGTGGAGTGAGTGAGTGAGTGAGTGGAGTGAGTGGAGTGAGTGAGTGGAGTGAGTGAGTTTAATGTGCACTCTCTGAGTTATTTACTTAAAAAAGCATCAGATTTCCTCTGATACCAGGTATAATAAGGAAATTTGCTTCTACTATACTTCAGAGTTGCCCTAATCTATTATAACTAGGACTTGGTGTTTCCTATAGCAAGGTTCATACTCTACCTATGATAGTGAAATTCAAGAGTTTCTAAGGAGTTTTTCAGGAGTGCAGCGACGTAAATTCAGAAGGTAACAGGGAATAAAATTGAACATGCTTGTTTATGATCGTATTAATCTAGTGACTTCACTGCACTTCAAATGATGAAACGGAAAAAAAAAAAATCTTTTAAAAGTGGTGCGGTCCATTCTGGGACATTAACTATTATCACGATGTCTAAACTATATTTTTCCACTGCGCATGTGCAGTAGACTCATACCGAATAAAGTACGGGGGAAAAACAACAGAGAAAGGAGAAAAACGATTTGTGTTGTAAAAAAAATTTCAGGAGGGGTAAAAAAAAATATCAGAAGTTTAGATACAAATTTCAGGAGTTATAAGGGCCCTTAGAAAAAAAAAATATGAACTTCAGGAGTTTTTCAGGAATTTCAGGAAGCGTACGAACCCTGCTATAGTCGTTCTGATCACAATGCAGACTAGCTTTGAAATCACTTATTCCCCTACTTTTTTTTGTATTGTTTTCTAGGAAATGGCATAGGACGCACAGTTTTCATTTTCCCCCATCCTACATGGCTGGGTATTTAACGATTAACCTTTCACCAGAGCCTCAAACAAGGTAGATTTAGAACCAGGGTTGGCATGGTTTTTACCACCCACGGTAAATACCACGGTAAAAACCGGTATTTACCGTGCTGGGAAAAATTATGTTTTTCCCGCATGGGAAAAATTCAATTACAACAATTAATCACCAAATGTTATTTGATGGGACTGATTAAAATAATTTTAATTATGTATTTTAGTAAATATTTATCACGGCCACATTATTTTAAAAAATAGACAAGTCTTTCTTAGTTATTTTTCATCTATGGTAACATAATAATAATGCACTCTTGTTTACTATTATTAAAGTGTTCCCATCTGCATAAACATAAATAATTGTTACAATATTGTCTGTGGTAAATACTCATTAAAATATTGCGTAGGGTTAATAATTTTTGTGTTATGTCTACTAAATCTAGAAAAACATCAAACGACTTTACTAGGCTTTGGCAAACAACAATGGCTATAGTGGGGATGAGAGGGAACAAAAAGTATGATCTTAACAAGGGTTCCCCCACCCAGGCAGTAGCATAATTAGTGTTTTCGGAGCAAAAGTTGTAATCGGAAGGAGTATATTAAGTGGTGTTTGTTGACTGAAAAAGTACAGTTTTTACGCTGAAATAAATGTTAAGCAGTAAACATAAAGCAATTATATACCACACAAGGTGGGATATCCACGCATCTGGAAAGCGAATGCCTCACACTGTTTCAGAGAAAACCACATGACGGGTTTGGGGAGGAGAGTGTTTTCGGAGCAAACGTTGTAATCGGAAGGAGTATAGTAAGTGGTGTTTGTTGACTGGAAAAGTACAGTTTTTACGCTAAAATAAATGTTTAGTAAACATAAAACAATTATATACCACACAAGGTGGGATCTAGGAGGATAGAATGAACAGGAGCCGTCGCGTGGATTTAAACGTACGGGAACCGAGGGAAGCGAGAGGTGGAGGGGAGGTGGGGGAAGGCAGCCATCTTTGTCTACCTATTGTTCATATAGTCTTCTATGGGAGAATTTATGATTTTTCTTTTTAATAAAAAAATTTGATCACATTACGGAAAACGAAAACACATATGTATATTTCTAATATGCTCAGTAGATATATATCAGTGTTGGGTAAATTTTAATTGCACAAACAATTAATGATTAACAACTAATTAATTGTTAATTACTACTACTGCAATTAACAATTATTCAATTGTAATTGTTACTACTGCAATTAACAATTATTCAATTGTAATTGTAGAAAACTGCAATTAACAATTATTCAATTGTAATTGTAGAAAACTGCAATTAACAATTAATCAATTGTAGTTGTGGGAAACTGCAATTAACAATTATTCAATTGTAATTGTGGAAATTATTGTTAATTGCAGTAGTAACAATTAATTAATGTTAACTCCGACTATCCGAACGACCAACGACTACCCGACCGACCGACGAAGACCGTTTACGAGACTGATTGACCGACCGGTTCGGTCAGGGTCGATTGGTCGGGTTGTCGGTCAAGGTCGGTCGGATTGTCGGTTTGTCAGGTAGTCTGTCTTGGTCGGTCAATCGGGTTGTCGGTCTTGGTCGGGTTGTCGGTCATGGTCGGTCGGGTTGTCGGTATTTGTTTTATAAAACAACTAAAAAAGTTAAATGCAATTAATTTAATTGCAAGGTGCATTAAAAGTTCAATTGCAATTTATTTAATTGCAATTCATTAATTGCAATTAATTTAATTGCAAGGTGCAATTAATTTAATTGCAAGGTGCAATTAAAAGTTCAATTGCAATTTATTTAATTGCAATTAATTTAATTGCAAGGTGCAATTAATTTAATTGCAAGGTGCAATTAATTTAATTGCAAGGTGCAATTAATTTAATTGCAAGGTGCAATTAATTTAATTGCAAGGTGCAATTAATTTAATTGCAAGGTGCAATTAATTTTATTGCAATTACTTTTACAATTGACAATTGATTAATTAAATGCCCAACACTGATATATATATGCATTATTTAAAATACAATAACAAATAAACACTTAAAATTTGGCGATATTAAAATTGGTTCCTCTGGAAATCTTAAAATTAGTTTGTTTTAATTTGGGAGTTATTAACAACTCTTACAAAAACAAATACTATTTTTAATTTTAAGTAATGTGAGAATAACAAAAAACTACTTAAATAAATTCGCTTCCCTCAAATTAATACAAGCCCATAGAGTTGACAAGCCAGAAATCGCAATGTTTTGCGTTAATCAATATGGCTGCCACGAACTGCGCATGCGCGTCTGAAAGGGAGAGGGGAAAGCTTTTTCGCTTCATGTTGAGGCCACATAACTACTCTTGTTCATTCTATCCTCCTAGGGTGGGATATCCACGCATCTGGAAAGCGAATGCCTCACACTGTTTCAGAGAAAACCACATGACGGGGTTGGGGAGGAGAGTGTTTTCGGAGCAAACGTTGTAATCGGAAGGAGTATAGTAAGTGGTGTTTGTTGACTGGAAAAGTACAGTTTTTACGCTGAAATAAATGTTAAGTAGTAAACATAAAACAATTATATACCACACAGGTGGGATATCCACGCATCTGGAAAGCGAATGGCTACTGTCGAGTTCACGGGAAGACACCAAAGCGACTTTATCGTCCAAAACCTAAAAATTAAAATAAGTTAAGGCAATTTTTTTGACAGTTGAATAATCATTACACTAAAGCTACACAAGCGCGATTGATAACATGTGTCGTAATTAAGAACCACAGTCAAGTGATGAACGGACAAATGAATTAGGCACCCAACACAACTTTTAGGAGAAATATCATATGCAGCGTTGGGACTTTGCAGCATTTGTAACGTGTACTTCCCATGCAAATGATTATTTGTTGGACTTTTTTGGGCTGCATAGTCTGTGTATACAGGGTGGTAACAAAATCCTAGAAAAAAAAGTTCCTTGATTTTACCAATTACCTAGAAAATATACAATACATACAATTCAATGCAGTACAGAAAATTTAATCCAGACATCGCGGGACTTAAGATTTTCCGGATTTTGGGTTAAACTACCTAACTTTTCCGGAAATCTGAATAAGTTGAGAGGAACCACGTGATCAGAGAATCATGTTATAACATGATTCATAAAAAAAATTATCCTTCCTCCAAGCTTGGTCCTTCAGGCAAATCGGACCAACCAGAATATTTTCTTTTGATCAAGTGTCCGTTAGTAGTGATCACAAGTACAACCTAAACCTGCTGTTTAAGTAATCCAAAATGGAAAAAAAATCCCTGATATTTTGCAAAATTTGAAAAATTCCATGATAATTCCCTGATATTTCCAGAATTAAAAAGTTCCCTGAGAATTCCCTGATTTCCAGGTTCTGTTACCACCCTGGTATAGGTCTTTTTCCCGGGGGCCAATTAGAAAATAAAAAAAAAAGGGGTTTTCCTTTAAAATTCCAATTAAAAGGGGATTTTCAACCCCAATTTGAATAAAAAAAAATTTTCTACCAAAAAAAAGGGGGAAAAAAATTTTTTAAAAAAAAAAAAGGACTTTAAGCTTAAAATGTTCAAAAATCTTTTTTAAAAAGGTTTAAAAAAATTTTTCGGTTCCTAAAAGGCCCCCGGGGAAAAGTTTTATTTTTGGTAAAAGGGGGTTTTAATTTTCCCCCCCCCAAAATTTTAAATTATTTAAAAAGGGAAAAAACCAAAAAAAGTATTGTGGCCGGTTGAGGAAAAATTTCCATTTTAAACCCAATGCAAAAAGGGGACTTTTTTGGAAAAAAATTTTACAAAAAAAACCCAAAAAAAATTTTAAAAAAATCAATCAAAAAAACCCCCCGTGGGGTCTTTTAGGCCCTTTTTTTGGGCCGTTGGGCAAAAAAAAAACCCCAAAAAATAACCCAAAATTTTGGCAAAAACTTTTTTTTTCCCCGGGGTTTTCCCCGGTAAAACGTAAAACAGGTTTTTTCCAATTTTTTCCCCCTCGCCAAAAATTTTTTGGGGGGAAAAAAAAAAAGGGGGCCCCCCGGTAAAAAAAAAAAGGGGGAAATTAAAAAATTTTTTTTAAAAAAAACCCAAAAATTTTAATTTTTCACAAAAACGAAAAGGGTCGAAAAAAGGCATTCCGGCCCATTTTCCCCCTAATTTTTTCCCAAAAACCCTTTTTGGGAATTTTTTAAACCCCAAACCCAAAAAATTTTATAAGAAAAAGGGGTTTATTTTAATTGGGGAAAAAAGGAAAAAGGGAAAATTTAAATTTGGGGCAGTTTAAAAAAGAAAAGGACCAAAATTCGGGGAAAAAATTTTTTTTTTACCGGGAAAAATTCCCAAAAAGGGGGGTTTAAAGTAGGGGGAAGTTAAAGCGGAGGAATTTTTGGGGCGGCAAATTTTTTTTTAAAAAACCGACCATTAGGGGGTTTGGGGCCGGGGGGCCAAAAAAACCCTTTTACGTTTTTGTGTGGGGGGTTTATTTTTGGAAAAAACCCTTTGTATCTTTGAAACGGAGAATAAAGTTGTTCTTTTTTTTAAATTCATGTCTTAAAATTTTCCGGAAGGGGGGGAAAAAACCCCAAAAAATTTTAAAAAATTTGTTTTTTTGTTTTTTTTTAAAAAAAAGGGGATTTTTATGGAAATTTTTTCGGAAAAATTTTAAAGCCCACCCTGGACTTCCCGGGGGATTTTTTTCCCCCGCCCCCTTAAAGCCGGGAAAATTTTAAAGGAAATTTTTGTTTGGGAAAAAAAACCAACGTTGAAAGGAGGTTCGGGGGAAAAATTGGTCACCCCCCCTGGGGGGGGAAAAAAACGGGAAGAAAGACAAAAAAAAAACCAAAAACCCGGAAAGAAAGAAAGCAGCCAAAAGAAAAACAAAAAAAATTTTGGATAAGAAGTAAAAATTTTGGGCCCCAAAACCCAAAAATTTGCTTTTAAATTCCTATTTCGTTTTTCCCTTTTTAAGCGAAAAGGGGGGGGAAGGGTTTTTTTTAAAAAAGGGGAAATTTTTTTTTAAATTTTTGTAATGGGTTCACCCCCTTATTGGGCCCCCTTTTTTGGGAAAAGATTTTTGGGGAAAGGGAAAAACCAAAAGAAAAAAACAAAGGGTTGGAGGGGATTTTTTTAAAAACCCAAAAAGGGGGAAATTTTAAAAAAAAAAAAACCAAAAGAAATTTTTAAAAAGGGGTGACGATTTTTAACCCTTTTTTTTTTTTTGGGGCCCCCCAGTTCCCCCTTCTAAAAAATTTTTAAAAACATTTTTTTATTAAAAATTGAAATTTTAAAAAATTTTGGAAAAATATTCACGAAAAAAAAAAATATTAATGTGGGGAGGGTGGGACGAGAAAAAAACCCGGAGATTTTAAAAAACCCCTTTTTTTTTTTAAAATTTTTTTAAAAAAAAAGGGCTCGTAGGAAAAATTTTTAAACCCCCCTTTTTGGGGACAGGGAAAAATTTTTAAAACCCCCTTTTTCCCAAAAATTAAAATTTAAAAAAAAAATTTTTTAAATTTGGGGGAACAAAAATTTTTTAAAAAAATTTTTAAAAAAAAAATTAAAAAAACCCGGGGTTAAAAAAAAATTTTTTAAAAAGATAAAAAAAAATCCCCAAAACCAACAAAACAGAAAAAAAGGAAATTTTCAAAATCCCCCCAAAAAATTTTTTAAAATTTTGGGTTTTAAAAAACCGGCTATATAGTTTCATAAGCAAGTGCAAAAAATATTGAAAAAAAAATTTTTCCCCACTTACGTTTTGAAATGAGTTTTACTTTGAAAAAAGGGGGAATTTTAAAAAAAAAAAATTTTTTGAAAGAACAGAAGGGGAGGGTAAAGAGCCCCTATAAAAAGGGGGTTTTTCAAAGTGAAATCCCCGATCGTTTGTAGTAAGACCAAGGATACCCTCTCGGCGAACTTTTTTACATAGACTTTACTTATAAAAAAAACAAAAAATGTCGCCCCAAAAAAAGGGGCCCGGGGGGCCCAGCAATTTTGGGGCCAAAATAAATCTAATTCATTACCTTTTTCCAAAGGGGGCTATCAAGATTTTTTTTTAAAATTTTCAAAATTTTTAAAAACCCCCCCAAGCAAAAACCCAAAATCGGGGAAAGATTCCACCCTTTTGGGGCAACTCTATTGTAAAAATAAGTTTTTTACCCCCCCTTTTAAAGCTCGATTTTTTAAAAATTTTTGATCTGACCTCTGGTCGGCTTTTTAAAAGGGAAAACCTAAACCTTCCATGTTTTCCCCTTTTTATGAATTTTTAAAAACTGTTTTTAAAACACCCCTACCCCCCCCTGTTTTCAGGGAATACATTTTTAAAAGGGGTTTTTAAACTGTTATCATAATAAATTTTCCAGATAGACGATTATTCATTTTTGTAGCCTATGCTTATGCTAAAATTTTTTTAAGAAAAACCCCTATTTTTTTCTATTAAAAGGGGGCCAAAGGGGGCCCCAAATTCTATTACATAAAATTGGCCCCTTTAAAAACTATTTAAAAAAACATAAATACAAAATATTTCTCTTACCTGTGAGGAGAATCACAACCCCCCTTTTGAAAATTTTTTACTCGGCTACCCCGCCTCAACTCCCAAAAATTTTTTTTTTTCCCAACCCCCTTTAAAAAAAAAAAATAGGGTTTTTAAAAACGGGGGGCCTAAAATTTTGGGGAGGGGTGTCAACGACGCAGACTGCGTCGTTGAAATTTTAGGGGGGGGGGGTGAAATTTTTTATAAAAAAATATTAATAAACTGCCAATCTTGATAAAAAAAAACCTCAGCCAACTCTTATTCTTGCTAATTACCTGCCCCCCGACGCAACACCGGGGATGGGGGGGGGGGGGGCTCAGAACTTGTACTCTGGCGAATTTTTATTTGGTTTAAAATAAAAAACAAAAAGTGGCAAGGAAATCAAAAGTGGTTACAATTTTGTAAATTTTTTATGCCTTCAAAGAATATATGAATTGGGTAACCATAATTCAAAGCAACATCAGGGAAAAAAAAGAGTTTATTTCCAATTAACAATCTTATCACTGTAAACACAACAAGTTTAAACACTCATAAATCTCACGCGGTTTATAAAACATTTCGGCGAATTGATGACGTTCGCATAGTTGGCAATGGTATCAATGAGATATTTCCGTCATATTTTGCAGCTGGCTCATAAATCTTTCGAACTTTGTATAAACTTTTTAGGAAATAATGACCTTCGGATTATATTTCTGACTTTTTCCCGCCAAATTAGACTCGTAGCCAAAATAACTAAATGATTGCTTTAGAATCAGTAGGAAAATAGTTGTCGTATTGTGTCAATTGTGTGGGTCCTGGTGATAGAATATAATTAAATAGTTCAATTCCGAGTTTCACGGTAAGAATTTTGTAATATTTAACTTTAATTTTAGTTTTTTTAAAAGAGAAACTACCTCTGTAAACATTATAAAATAATTTTGATTTGTTTGATAATGTTAAATGTGTTGTATTAGATAAAAAGCTATACCAAGATAAACTTTTTTATGCATTAAGAATTGAGGGAATGAATTGGAAGCCGTTTTAGATTGGATCACGTGTCCGGATATTTTTATTGATTTAAAAAATAATATAATTACATAAATTTCGAGCGGAATTTTTTCCAATTATTTAGATTCCGATAGCTTTTGCTGTAAGAAAACCTTGTTAAAGAAAAAATTAAAAATAGATTGTAGTTCCGTATTATAAAAGATATTCCAAAAGGTGCTTCCCTTTTTCGATTAGGGGCTCTGCTTTGACCTATCAGTAGAAAAATATTTAAGAAGAAAGACAGTACTAGGGTTTTATTTCTTGGGACAAAGTTACCCAGGGCCGGATTTAAAGATTTGCCGCTTGTAGGCTTCTTTACATGCCGCTTGTAGGCTTCCGTGGAGATTAAACAGAGCCAACTACTATACGTAAATTAGAATTATGGTCAAGTCTGGTCGACACACTTACTGAGATGGCAGCCAATGCAATTTTTTAAGGGCGACGCCGTACACAGCGTTGGGACTTTAAATCATATTTAACGTGCACTTCCTTTACACGGGTTATTATATGTCAAACGTTTTTAACTGCATAGACCATTTATAGGTCGGCAGTCATTTCGGCAATGCTTGAAACTGAACATGTAACCTTTCGCGTGCACGACTGGGCCCCCCAACTCTTTGATGGATTGTAAAATAATGTTTAGTGTGATGGTAAAGGTAAACATAGGATTTTCGTAACATATAAATGTGTGTAAATTAAACAAACCCACCATAATAGGGGTACCGTGGATAGCCTAGTGGTTAAGGCCTCGTTCTCGGAATCGGAAGGTCCCGCGATCGAGTCCCGATACCACTGAAGACCCACCGAGTATACGCGGAGTACGTGCTCGTTAAATCTGTGGGTCCGAAAGTCCTGTAGGCGGTCATGGCGCAGTTTCCCACGGGTACCTGGAGACTATTTCCCTCCCCTTCAGGGACATGTCTAAATTGTGGAGGTGGCGATAGATGGCAGCATCCGTCACTTATATATGTGTGTGTGTGTGTTGTGTATGTCTGTCTTACTTGACGAAGATTTATAAGCGGGTCTCTGACCAAGCACCTGAATATATATCTACCAACCAACCAACTAACCATACTAGGTTAAATGCATAGATATCATAGTTAAAGTATTAGATTGGCAGATTACGTGACCTCCAATGCTAACGACGGGTCGCGCATGGAGGCCAAAATAAGAGGGCAAATGGCCAGTGTTGCTGCCACTTTAAGGAGAAAAATACTACGAAAAAATACCATTTAATTCTAAAATTACAGAAAAAAAGTACTAGAAAAGGATTTAAAGTCACTAAAATGATTCCAAAATGCAGCTAGTATTTTTACGATATTTTTGTGTCATTTTAGAATTAAATGGAATTTTTTCGTAGTATTTTTTTCCTTAAAGTGGCCGCAACACTGGCCATTTTGCCCTCTTATTTGGCGTCCATGCGCGTCCCGTCGTTAGCATTGGAGGTCACGGGATCTGCCAATCTAATACTTTAACTATGATATCTATCATTAAATGCTTGATTTGTTGATGTTTATACATAAATATGTGTGTTGGCCCTTTTTCAATTTACACGCCTCTCTTTTACACGCATGCAAATAATTTGGTGCAAATACTTGAAATATACTCATAATTGTGTGTAAATTTTCAAATTTACAGACTTAGATTTTAGAGTGTCGACATTGATAATAAGTCGATAGTTTTTGAGTTTATTTCTATAAATATGTCTACTTTTGTGGAATCATGTTTAATTTACAACTGTAGAATTTTTCAGAAGAAACTTTAGTAGAAAGTCTTTTTTAGGTCCTCTTATTTTGTTTGACACATAATATGTGTAGTAATTATATATTTATACATAAACTATATCTTTTAACGATTGTAATTACTCTGAAACTTTCTTAACTTTTTACTGTAATTTAAGGGATTCTTATAAATTCAACTTAGGGATTAATTTTTTTACTTATTCTTCAACTTAGGCTTCTTATTTTAGGGATTAGAAAGATACATAACTGCCTCTTTTAACTATTAAATAAGTGCTTTGGTCATTGGGATTGAAAGATTTGCCAGATTCGTATTGGTTCCAATCGTATGTTTTTCATGACTAATAAATATGAAGAGTACAGGGGAAGAACCGCTAGATTTATTAGGAGTCGTCCCGTAATTGTGTCTGCTTGGCGGACATTGGCGGCAGGAAACCGGCTACTCTCTTTCTTCTTCGCTTGGTCCAAGCGTCGGAATCGTGCATCGCTTGAATCTCATTAGGTAGAAAAGTCGTGGTTTAGGACTTTTCAATTATTTTGCGAATCTTAAAATTTCTCTTAATTGTTTTAGAAAATTTCGATTTTCAATCAATCGTACTTTATTTTTAAAGCTTAACATGATGATGAACACAGTCTTTGGAATAAAACGAACTGAATTTCAGGGTTGCAGTGAGAGAAGATGCACAAGAAAGTGAAAAACTGGTTTCCTTACACCAGTTTAAGCAATTACTCGCTATCATCGCCAAAGATGCCTTATGAGGAAAGTTTTCTACGAAATTAAGCGGTTTTTCCCCTGTACTCTTCATATATTCGTTAACTTTAAATAAGTCGTTTAGATTTATCGAACATTTCTTTTGCCAAAATGCTCATTTTTAGTTTCTTTATTAAAAAAAATCTTTGAGGTTGAATATAAATTTATTAAAAAAAATATTCATTGATGTGGACTTTTTTTACATTAACTGAACCAATAGAAAAGTATTCATGGAAGTTATTTGGAGCTTGCAGGATTTTTAAAATGGTTTTTTTTTATCTACAAGATACAGGGTGAGGCAAATAAAACCGGTCCCGGTCTAGAGATAGGAATACGTTGAAATGCTTGGCGATAAAAACTCTTGAAGCCTCCTGAAAGCTTTCAAGTGGAAATAAAAGATTATTCAAGCGTGCAATGGTTTCACTTGACAAACCTGTTTTTGCATTGGTTGGATTGGATTAGCATCACATTAGAGCTACTCATGGACTATTGGCCAGTTCAGATCGTAGTGCGTCAGTGTGAGTTGCGACTGTGTGAGTGTAAGGATATCAATTCACAGGTGAAGATGAAACTCACAGTACAGCAGATAGTGTTCATTGTAGAAAATTATATTAAAACGAATTCATGGAAAAAATGTGACAAGTTGTTTGTTCAAGAATTTAAATGTGTAAAAGTGCCAAAAAAGAGTACTAGGCAACGATCAGTTACGAAATGGCGTCAGCCAGGATCTGCTGTCAACAAGTTGAAAAACATTCTGAAACGGGTTTGAACACCAGATTCTGGGTTTTGCAATCAATTTAGAATGTTTTGCATTAACAAAAACAAAAAGGTCAGATTCTTTACGATAAATAACAACCGAAATAATTACTAGTGGGAACTTTTTTGATCAGCTCTACAAACCTTGTTAATATTTCAGTTTAACTAGCTTTTCCAACCATAGCGTAGTTGCCGGCAAATAAGTCGCCAAGCGTTTGGCAGCAAGTGATTAAATGCAAGCATGTTGAGCTGGAAAATGTGCCCCGTATGCGCGGCAAATTTTCCAGCTATTTTTTTTAAAAAGGTTTAACAACTTCGAAAATATTTTGTAATTTTTTACGTAGATTTATTGTAAACTAAAATAGCTCAAAAGAGTATACTCAGAAAATAGTTTTTTTTTAAAGTCCAGTCCAAAATAGTTTAACCAATTTCAGTATACAGGACATGATCATCAGGATCCCTTTAAACTTACATAAAACTTCCCCTTTTGTGTAACTATACTTTGGTGCTCTTTTTCCTAGAGGTTGTCTCATTAAAGATTAAAAAAAATGATTGACTAAAGTTTGGTGTGATTGCTTCCCCCCTCCCCCCTCCCTTCTTTTTTTGAACCACCAATTGACTCAAAACTTTTTGTGCAACATGACACATTGCTATTTACAGCGTAATTATTCACGATATTTTTGACTATTTAGGTTTCCGGATGCTTTTGGGCTACTACATCTATTCCTGATAGTTTTTAGAGTGACATATATTGTTTAAGAACAGTGCGAGTTCATTCGGCTTCCTTTTTCATTACTATGCAGACAATTTTTTTTATGCAAAAACCTTTTTTCGTTACGTGTTCATACTATAAAAATAATTAGGTTTTTGAAATATTAAGCTTAATTTACAGCGGTTGGAGCAAGCTTTTTTACAAGGCATTGTTGGAAATCTTGCCCCGTAAAATTTTGGAAAACATGCCCCGTCGCCATATTTTGTCTTTAATAGTGCCTTGAAGATTAAAAGTTTTTTTTTTTTTTTTTTTTTTTGAAAACAAATACAAATTTAAGTAGACAGAAGAACCACCTTTTATTATACGCAATAATAAAATTGTAAGTTAAATGACAGTTAAAATTGTTAAGTTAAATGAGAGTTAAGTTAAATGAGAGTGCGTTTATTGTAGGTTTGAATGTAAGCATGAAAGTTCACTTAATGTTGAAAAAATCACAAAAAACAGCTCTAACGACAATATTACGACACCATCCAAGCAAAAATTATTGTGGGTGACATAAAAAAGGGTTGCTTCATAAACTAAGGAGCCATTTGTCGCCTCCTAACGGCTTATTTCTTGTATAAGGACTGGTGGAAAACTTACCCCATGGGAAAACTAGCACCGGTCTACTCTACACGGTTAAGAGGTTGGGGTATTGCAGTGATCTCCTTGATGGTTACGGATTATTATGAATTAGACAGCAGAAATGTGTAGATTCATTGAAAATAATTCTTATTTAACTGATATAATAGATTATTAACTATTATCTAACTAATCTATTATCTAACAATTGTCTAATTCATAAACTGAACGTCTTTCAAAAGTTTCCTTTACCGGAAAAGGTCAATTAAAAAAGTGTTGTCTAATTCATATACTGACGTGGCTCAAAACGCGTCTAAGTTTGGAAAAATGTCATTTGAGCAAATGACAAACTAATTAATTGGCAAAAAAAATCCCTCATATGAAAACATAAAATTATCGAATAAAAAACATGTTTACATACTTCTTGCCAAGTCATTTTGTTAACTGACATGGAAAATAAATTATGTAAACAGTGGTCTAACTACATATTTTTAATTTTTTGACTAATAACATTTTCACAATTACTTATTTGAAATATGTTAATTACTAGCTTTATAAAGCCGGCGTTGCACGGGTGTATTCTTAATACCGGTGATTGTGTTTTATGTAAACCTTTATTTTATACCAAATGATCCAATCTCCACTGGTCAACACCCCTTCAAGATATTATAATCTACTCCCATTCCGATATCAGTATACGTGGATGTTCCAATTGTATCCATCCCTTCCAGGAGGCTTTTTCATTGAGCCCTGTTAAAATTGCTGGAAAAGCTATGATATAATGTCCGGTTTCGATTTGCGTTAAGCAACGGAAATGACTAAAAGTGGTAAAACATCCATGGCACGTTTCATAAATCGATAAGGCTGGGGAACGCAGTCGGTTCGCTCATCATGCGGAACAAAATAATTACCAACCTTGCAGCCAAAAAATTTCTGACAAATAATAGCCCCTGTAAGGAAGTTCACTTTAAATATTCTAAAAGTCCCAACGCTGTGCGATGTCGCCGTTAAGTTGGGTGCCTATTCTCAGGGCCGGATTTAAAGATTTGCCGCCTGTATGCTACTATTGATTTGCCGCCCCAGTCACAGTATTCTCCCAATTCGGGGAAAGGTAGCTGGTTAGCTGTAAAATAGGGTGGTATGTGTTGTTTAAAATAGATACACATACTATAATCATCTATGTACCTTTACACACTAAATTGAAAACGAAATAGACGAATTTCTTTAAACTGTTCTATTTTTATTTCAACTTCGAAATTCAGGAGGAAGGGGTGCACTTGCCCTCGCAGCGACCATGTTTGCTACGAAATATTAGTACTATATACGTTTACGGTGTACGCATTAATGTAAATTATTTGTTTTCTCTCTTAAATATATTCGTATCTTTATAATATTTTTTTTTATGCAGAATGCCGCTTTCGTAAAATTTGCCGCCCCAAAAAATTCGCCGCTCTAGGCTACAGCCTACTTAGCCTATTTAGAATTCCGGCCCTGCATACTCATGTGTCAGATTGACTGTGATTCTAAATTGCGACGTCCGTCGCCAATAGCTTTCGTGTAGGTCAAGTGCCACAATAATTCAAACTAACCCGTACAACTCGATGAGTATAGCAACCCTAGATTAAATTTTCAAGTTCACCAAAATCCGCCAAACCAAAAGTTAATCAGCCATTATATTTTAACTGTAAAAAACTGCCAGTTTCATAAACAAAGATAACCTCCACCAGGATACAATTGTAAAAGAAAACCATTACACTAGTTACCCATCACACTAAACATTACACCAGCTGCTTCTAATTCGCCCGAACATGCTATAGATAGAGAGAATTGACATTTCAGAGAATATTCAGCAAATACCAATTTCTTAAACATGTCTCAATATTCAATTCTTAAAAAATGTCTTGAAAAAAATTAATTTAAACTTTTTCTTAAACTTTTGAAAAAGTTATTTTAGTAAATTATTTTAAAGGCATTTTGCATTAAAAACAATGTTAAAATAAACTGTTAACTACAAATAAGTGATACGGCCTTTTTTTCGCATTTATATAACAAAAAAATGTGTATTTTTAGAGCTTATGTCGTGCCTCCTAGTAAGTATTAAACATAATTTTTTTAATTACTTTGCAAAACATTATTTTTGGCATATATTTGTATGAAAAGTATGTTTAGATTAAGAATACACGTGTAGGAATTTGCTTGGGTCTTAAGAGGTTACAGTATTGAGATTGAGGTTGAGCCACTATTGATCAAATTAGAATAATTCATAAATGTCAACTAGAATTGACAACAAATTAGAATACTGCAGATTCATGATTCGTTTGCAGTAATTAGATGCGTAACATCCAGTATTTAAAGGAAAGCGGGTTCCATTGGACTCTATTCCTCTCCCAGAGTTCCTGTGTTGAGTAATTGGTTGCATTCCATTTCAGAGTCATGCAAGCGTTTCGATTCTTGATCTTCAGCTTGGTGATGCTGTTCTTGGCGGGAACAGCGGGTGCTGTTTTTGACGAAGCAACTAGTGGAAAGAGAGAAGCAAAGTAAGTACAGAGACATATATTTAAGATATCTTAATTTCAAAGGGAGATGGTGGCTCGATTAAAAACAATGTAGCCATCGGTGTGCCAAATGAAAAAGCATGATAACTCGATTCATGCCAACCAGCAAATTTCTTGGCGAATGAGTGGAAGTTACAATGCGTTCAAGAAGTTTAATAATAATAAACGATTTTTTTTATTGAATGGGGTTATTAGATGGTTGCGCCGTACCAAAGCTTGTAGCGTAACCTTCAACAGCGAGGATAATATATCTCTTTTCTCTCTCTCACTTTGCACTTTTGAGTGCGTCTAGATTGAATTCGAATCTGATTTTCTATACCAACATGTTATTTGAAATATATTATTTTCAAATTTTATGCAGAAAAAATAAGCGTACACATTTTCCTATATCCGGGGCCGTTCGGAAGATTGAAACTATTCTAATACGAATAGTTATGTTAAGACAGAATTTTCGTTTCAGAAGGGAGTAAGTATTTCAAAAGCAATGTCGAATTTCGGTCATTAGGTATTTAAAAAAATCAACGTATCAACGATTTGGCCATTCAGTGAATATTAAAAAAAAAAACCGCAAGAGTACTTAGGAGTACTTACTTACTTATACCTCTTTCACTCCAACATGGAGCATAGGGCCTCCGTCATGGTCCGCCAACTCAGGATAAATGGACCGGTAAAGTATGTACCCTGTTGGCAGCAACGGTCTTAATCTCTCCCCATGACTGGTTAAGTTCTTTTACTTATCCTTGCTGATTGTTCTACGCCACGTTGTTTTTGGCTTCCCTCTTTTTCTTTTGCCTTGCGGATTCCATTCTAAAGCTTAGGAGTAATTTAGCATAATTGTGATTAAAAGTATGCATATTTCGACAATCCTGCTGTTCTTGGCGGGAAGCCGAGTGGAAGCACAACGGTCACCATCACGCGGTGGAAAGAGAGAATCAAACTAAGTACTCAGACACTTTATAGATATGTTACCGGTAAAGTATGAAATCCGTTATTTTTTATAGAATACCTAGTTATTCCATGAAATAACTGATCGTGTGCGTTAAATTATAAAACTCTCTTGTATTTCATGGTTTAGCTCAGCGGTTCCCAACCTAGGGGGCGATGCCCCCAAGTGGGCGATTTGTGTTATCAAGGGGGCAAAAAATACTTGAGGGGCGATCAGGGGGCGATGAGTATTCAAAGGGGGAAAATTAAAATAATGTTGTACCTTTGTACAGTAAAACCATTTTCCAACCATAACCAAAACAGCCAATTTTTACATTCACCTTAAATTTTCTAGAAACCAGTAAAAATATTTTAGTTAATTATTTAACTTTTGTTCTTTAAAAATATGTGTTTTATGTTTTTTTCTGTTTTATTTAAAAGTGACCAAATAAAGCTTCTTTGGTTGCTTTTATAAACGGTTAGTAAGTGTTATAAAACTGTTTTATAGTTACACTTTAACTCAAATTATGTTTTGACATAACAAGAAAATTAAAAGGGGGCGACGGATGTTGATCAACCTAAATACGAAGCGATGGTCCAGAAAAAGTTGGGAACCACTGGTTTAGCCTAGTTATTTCATAGAATAACGACCTGCAGCCCGTTAAAGTGTAAAATAATCTATATCACGTATCTCGCACGACAAATGCAAAAGTTTAGGTACTGGTCAGGGATTTAAAAAATGTTTGTGTAAAACGCGGTGTGTCACCAAAAAATGTTTTTGTTTTAGAAATAATGTTCTATGTAATTACAAGGGTCATTTGGTGGCAGCTAAAACTTTCCAGAATTCCGGTGCAATCTTTCGCCAAAATTTTTAACAGTGCAGTAAAAAAACATGAATTCGCAACAATATCCCACCAGAAATGTTAAGGCAAATAGACTACTACAGTTGCTTAAATCCTTAATACTTGTAGTTAAAAACTCTGTTAAGATTAAAACAACGATTTTGCTGTGAAATCGTGAAGGTTCGTTTAATTTCAATTATTTTTCGTTTCTTACATCATGATTCGCTGTAGAACGGAAGTGTTTTTTTTCTATGGTATATTTTACAAAAATAACTAATGGTTCTCAGAATTTATAGTTTTAGTTTATGGAATGGCGCACTGTTTACCCTTTCTAGCGGATTGGATACGTAATAAAATTAATGAAAAGTGTAATGGTCCACCGCACACGCAACCGCATAATCACAACCACGCTAGATGGCGCTTATTTACCACTGTTTTACTACCATTCAATGAATACGTTCAATGAAGTTTCATAAGAATAAGCGAATTTTTCTCTTGAATGGGGATATTCGAAACTTGCGTTGGGCCACTTCCAAATTCAATAACAAGGCCAGAGAATCTCTCTCAAACACGAGCGTAGACGGAAATATTGACGTCACTGTTCCCATTGCCGAAGATCGAGAAACTAGTTCGGACGCATTCGGAACTCTAAAATTGTGGTCAGCCGTGAACGAGTGGTTCCGAACAGGTTTCGAGACAGGTTGTCTTCATCTTCGGAACAACGTCACTCGGAACTATGACGTCAAAATTTCCGTCCCCGAGCTTGTTTGGGAGAGCTTCTCTGGCCTTGTTATTGAAGTTGGCCGTGGTTTGGCAACAAATCTTGTAGCACAATCTTCAGCTGCTGTGATATTCTCCTTATCTCTTCAACCCTTTCTTCTCTCTCTCTCTTTGCATTTTTGCTTTATCGCGTTCCTAAGTCATAAGGTAACACATGTTGCTTTAAGGTATGTATGGGGCTGGATGATTCTGGTGTAATTTAGGACTCTTAATCGAAGTTTTAAATAACAAAGCTAATGTGTAACATATTGCTTCTATGCAGCCTATTTCAATATACTATTTTATTCTACCAAAAATGTTAAAGTGTTCAATTTTCTTTCATTCCGCAATTCGTTAAATTTGCTAAGGATATGGATATTCTTGGTTAAGATGAGGTTGATAAAAACCTGAAGAAACAAATGTGGCGGGTAAAGAAGAATTGACAACTTGCAGAAAGAACACACAGCGCTCAACAACTCAATTTGTTTAGATAACTTAAGGCAGAATAGCCCCAAGGAGCCAATTAAACGTTTCCGAGGGCGACATCTGGTGAATATATCGGAACTGTTATAGAGGGAGGGTCAGAGAATTTCGAGACCAGCAAATCACCATGTTCAATTCATTGATTGACGTTTCCATCCTGATTATCTCTGATTTCAATCGTTCTATAAATAGCCGATTGGTCACTTTTAAACTACTTTTTCTAAGCCCCTCCCTTGTCAACGCATCTTTCACTCCCTTCGAGAAATTCCCGCCTTCGCCCTGGGTGTAATTTCTCTCTCTCTGTGTCAGTAGAAATTCTGTCTGTCTTACTTGACGAAGGTTTATAAGTGGGTCTCTGATCAAGCACACAAGCCGGAAATACATGTACCAACCAACCATCTGAAGACGGGATGACACACTTAGTTTGCAGGTTAATTGAATAACGTAGCAAGAAAGCTACACTCGGGCTATAAACAACTGTAACTCACCACGTAACTTCCAGTTTCGGTCGTCATCAACCCAACCAAATCCAAATTATAAAGTGTCGTTTGGCAAATTAAGTTATAGCTTTTGTAATAATTTTTCAATTTATAGTGAAATGTGTAGGTTTCTTTTAGAAGCCATGGTGAATGATAGATATACAAAAATTTACTGCATTATATATATTCAAAAAAGATAATTTGCATAAATAACAGATGAGTGCAAAAAATCCAAGCAGTTACAGTTGGTTGAAAATTTTATGTGTGACATATAAACTTTTATATGTCACACATAACCCGCCTACACTCAAAAAAAAGTTTAGTAATCTGTAGTAAATTTTGGTAAAATCAACCAAATTTAAGGTGAAATTGGTGATAAATAAAGATTTGGTAAATGCTACCATAAAGATTTAGTAAACGGCATTTGATAAATTCTACCAAATATTTAGTAGCGGACACAGATCACGATTTGGTAAACGTAACAAAAGTATTTTGTAAATTTTACCAAATACGACACTGCTGTGTTTACTAACAATTTGGTAATTTATACTCATCTAATTTGGTAGGTGTAACGTAAAGTATTTTGTAATTTTTACCAAAAATGTTGTTTATGAAATAAAACCCTGTTTTCTTTACTAAAGATTTGGTAATTTATACTCATCGATTTGGTAGGTGTAACTAAGGTATTTTGCAAATTTTACCGATCATTTTGTTTATGAAATAAGACCCTGTTGTGTTTACTAACAATTTGGTAATTTATACTAATTGATTTGGTAGGTGTAACTAAAGTATTTTGTGCACTTTATCATAAATTTGACAATTTATATTGACTTGACTTATAGGGCTGCCAGGCTTGGCGAGAAAAATTTAGAATTATCCGAAGAAGAATTTTTAGAAAACGGAAAGTTCCAAATAAAAGGTAATCGTTGTTTAATGGAATTCAGTTATAAATGTAATGTTTTTATTTATCAATTATTTTTAGTTATCAATTAATAAATATCCATAATTTTACTAATTAATTAATAATTATGAAAAATCGTGCTTATTAATTGATTATTAAAAATGAATACTAATTTTTAATTAATATCGGATTAATTTATTAATTATTAATAATTTTTATTATTAATCCAACTGTTTTATAAAACTTATGTTGAAAGTAAAATATTTATTTAAATTAAAAAACTAATAACGTTAAATAGTTTAAATATGAAAAAAAATTATGTTTACATAATTTTTAAAATTCAAACAATTCTTTGGTTTAATTACCTTACGTCTTAGAATTAAAACGTGGAAATAAATTACGGATTGGCTATTTCAGTTGATAATAAAACTCCAAAAAAAATTAGTCTACTCCCCCCCCCCCACCTACCGAATCGAATTCTCAAGAAAAAGACCTCCCTCAAGGAAAAAGACAAACAAGAAAAAGACCTCCATTGACTTGAGATGAGAAAAATCTCTGAATTGGGCGACAAGCCGCCAAATCCGGCAGCGCTATCCAAAATCGTTATCAGTCAAGTTCTCCGCGGGTAAATTATCCAAGGCAAATTCTCCGCGGTCAAATTGTCGCCGGTCAAATTCGCCGGCATTCCTCTAGACGGTATATATTTGATTGATGTTATGCTTTATAGGAGGACTACATTCGGTCCTCGGATCTCTGGGTTTGAAGGTCAACTTGTTTACAGTTATACCTCCGAGAATAATTTTATTTTACTATTCTTGATTTCTTTTACAGTTTAATCAAAGATACTGGGCTGGGGAGCCCAGTATTTTAAGGGCAAGGCGGTCGCTTTGTATACGGAAGGTCCCATGTTCGAGTCCGGGCATCGCAAAAATAAATGCCGACCTGTAAATGGCCCGTGCAGCCCAAAATGTCCAACGAATAATTCCTCGTGCAGAGGGAGTGCACGTTAAATATGCTCCAAAGTCCCAATGCTGCGTACGATGTCGCCCTTAACGGTTGAGTTGAGTGCCTATTCAGGTGTCGGCTCGTCACTTGAAAGTGGTTCTAAATTACGATAACCCGTGGCCCTCGTATAGCTCTAGTGCGACGATAATTCAAACTAAACTAAATCAATGATGTACTTGCACTCAAAAAAAAGTTTAGTAATCGTACTAAATTTTGGTAAAATCAACCAAATTTAAGGTGAAATAGGTGATAAATAAAGATTTGGTAAATGCTACCATAAAGATTTAGTAAACGGCATTTGGTAAATTCTACCAAATATTTAGTAGCGGACACAGATCACGATTTGGTAAACGTAACAAAAGTATTTTGTAAATTTT
Organism: Oedothorax gibbosus; assembly: GCA_019343175.1. NCBI lineage: Eukaryota > Metazoa > Arthropoda > Arachnida > Araneae > Linyphiidae > Oedothorax > Oedothorax gibbosus. The sequence continues at coordinate 38,676,795 of CM033272.1, read as the reverse complement.
ACCAAAACGACACTGCTGTGTTTACTAACAATTTGGTAATTTATACTCATCTAATTTGGTAGTGTAACGTAAAGTATTTTGTAATTTTTACCAAAAATTTTGTTTATGAAATAAGACCCTGTTGTCTTTACTAAAGATTTGGTAATTTATACTCATCGATTTGGTAGGTGTAACTAAGGTATTTTGTAAATTTTACCAATAATTTTGTTTATGAAATAAGACCCTGTTGTGTTTACTAACAATTTGGTAATTTATACTAATTGATTGGTAGGTGTAACTAAAGTATTTTGTGCACTTTATCATATATTTGACAATTTATATTCGTTTATTTAGTAAATATATTACTAAATAATAGGCAACACTTAGAAAATAAATTTAACAAGTTGCGAATTTAGTTATACTTTTTTTGCATATTGAATTGTACCAAATTATAGTTGTTTTGTATCACATTTTGCTTTATGTAATGGACAAACTAAAAAACAAAAAAATGTTTTTAACGTTTGCACAAAATTTGGAACTATTCAATATTCAAAAAAATCGGTTGTATAACAGCATTTGCCTCTTGTAAGTATTTAATGGGAGTAGAAAGTTTGTACTTATATCTTATAAATAAAAACAATAACACACTTTATTTAATAATAATAATAATAATTTTTTTTATTGCACAAAAATAACAGATATTAATTTGAAGTGGAAAAAATACAAAAGCAATTATACAGTAGATAGAACACCAAGGGTCACAAGGACCATATTGGCGAACGTAAAAAAGTACATGGATGTAAATTTACAAACATAAAAAAAGAATAAATATTAAATTACAAGTAAAAAAATATTATTATGGCAACAGAAACAATTTATTGAAATCAAGGCAAGTATTTGACAAAAAAATAAGCGTCTTACATGGTCTAACTACTAACACTTTATTTACAAAACAATATATTGAAATCAAGGCAAGTATCTGACAAAAAATAAGTCTTCATGGTCTAACTCAGGGTTCCCACTCTTATTTCAAAATAAAAATCAACTCGCCATTTCTATAAAAAAAGTCCTGACTGACTAAATGAGTCATGTATCAACGTCTAGCCAAAATTATTGGAGGTAAGATTTTAAATTTTAGAAGCTTGTTCTTTTTGTACTAAAGGCATCATTTACGAAGCGATTTTTTGCAATTCGAACCCAAACCGGTATAGGAAGGCGAAACGTGAGCTGACTTCCCCACAAAAATATCATTGTGCGTTGTTGTAAGAGATTAGGGTTTACTAATTTTAATCTACATGGCTAATTTAAGCATTAATAAAGAAGAAATGAAATGCATAATTATTTTTAGAAATTTAGGGGAAAATTCTATTTTAATAGATAATTATAGGAATAGGAGGATTCAACAAATAACATAGCACCAGGGCAAATCCTATTTTGTGGTCCGCTGCTGAAAGGCAAAATTTGACAATTTTTAATAAGCAAAAAAAAAAAAAATAGCTTTGGAAATCCCATTATGTTCAGGACCCTGCCAATGCCAAGGATCTAATGCCAACGCCAACCCTGCCAATGCCAAGGGTTAATAATCCTACGGTGCTTATGTCACCAAGGATTTGGCGCGGGTTTCTAGAAGGGTAGATAACTGGGAAATACCTCTTTCTTTCTGAGGAAAACTAGGAAATAGCTTTCTGGGATACACCTTATTTTGGGCAAATCCTTTTAATTCATTATAAAGTTTTGCAAAAGTAAACATTAGTTCTTTTTTGTTTAAATCCTAATCTTTGAATTCTGGCTGTGATTGTATGCCAATGTCTGGGTGGGAGGTCCCTTGTTAAGCTCATGCTTTTTGTTCCCCTCATCCCCACTATAGCCGTTACAGTTTGCCAAAGCCTAGTAAAGTTGTTTGATTTTATTTCTAGGATTAGTAGATAAAACTCAATTATTTAATCTATTCAATATTTCAATTTTATTCCTATTAATATTTATCATTGACAATATTTTAATAATTATTTATGTTTATGAAATGTAAATACTGTTGTTTTCAAAATTGCCTGCAGCGTGTTTTGATTTAAAACAAAACTAAACAAAGTCGCCCGAACCCTAACAAAACTAAACAAAATGTAAACCAGAATACTAACACAATTAAAATTCAAAAGTTCATATTAAGTAAAAGAGTAATCGCTTATGTAAAAAGGGTTATAGAAATAACTTGTTGAAGCATTCTATATTACATAAGAAGACAATTTTTAAGACAAATGAACCAAAAACTAATTGTGAATTATCAGGTTATTAAAGTGGTATTCAATCATAAACAAATTGTTAAACTGCTGCAAATTCTAAAGAAATTTTGCCTTTGTGTGTACCTTCTTACACCAATTCCATAAAACTACAACAATTAAAGGGTTTCAGCATTGTTGAATTCTATAGTGTCGAGAATCATTCTAAGTGATCAAATAAATAACAAATCAAGCTACTTGATTTGCACATAATCCACTGCTACTAACAAATTCACCTGGATCCTCCTCCATTTGGCTCTCACTCACTCTAATGCAAAAAATTATAGTTTACATACATTACGAGATGTCGATTAGGGTTAATCCTAGTCGCTGGTCGGCGAATTTTATGAGCTTGGCCATCGCATTCAGCATGTCAAACCCAGGTTCCACTCTCACATGTTCCAAAACACTGCCGACTGCTTCGTACCACCATTGAAGCAAACTACTGCATCAAGGACACCTTTCTGCAGGGCTTTCGGTCGATGACATTATAATAGTGTTACATCCCGAGGTAACTGGAAAAGAATAAAAAAACAATGCATTTTGCAGAAATTATACAAAAAAATGCTTAGGTTTCAAAAACTAGGGACACTAGGGTTGTGAAAAATTTCAGAACATTACATACAGTGGAATTTCAAGCTTTCGCATTTTTTTTAAATGCAACACCATGTTTAAAAGATCAAATATGCTCAGATTTAAGAGGAACTATAACCTCAAACACTAATTTTATTTACTACTCAGAGAACACAAACAGATACTAAAAAAACAAGAATATAACAGACATCAAAGTATTTCTCCAGAAAAAGAAATTTTTTATCCGAGTGATAACAGTGAATATTAGAAAACGGTGTCAAATCCTAGTCACTGGCCAGGCAACTTTTCGATCTAGGCGACATTTCGAAATTTACGTTTCCAGACACTGCCTTTGCTCCTGATTTTTTTTATAACCCTTAAACATGCTTGCAACCTTAGTTTAACATAGCTTTCTTTTGATTAGCATACATGGTTGTAATAAAACATTATTTATTGCTATTAATTTTAAAACACTTGCTAAATTTTGTTATTTGTCCCTGGGCCAGCAACTGGGATTTTACCGAAAATGCATTAAATTGCAGGACATGCTCCAAAAGGTTAACAAAAACGGTTTACTCATTTTACTTCACACATTACTTATTCGACTCCACATCATAGCTAAATGACAACAAATATAAATTGTTGATAGAATATCATAAACTCATTTGCATATTCTGCAGAATTTCTTTAAACTTAAAATGATATACTATTCGAAAACATGGTGTAAATAAAACAAGCGTTTTGCATACCATCTATCCCACCCGACTATAAATCATAAGAGAATAAGAAAATTACTTACTTCCATCATGTTCTTGGGTTAATTTACACCTTGGTGCTCCTTGAAGATAGTCGATGATTCGAAGAATTAATTCATCAGAATTCCGGCTTTAAAGCTAGCAAAGCCTCTTTGCCAACTCCTTCAATAAAAAAAAATTGAATGAGTGTTATAATGTCAAAAATATAGTTTACAAGCAACAAGATACAGATTAGGGTTAATCCTAGTCGCTGGTCGGCGACTTTTTGAGCTTGGCGACATCTCTTGGCTAGCGACTAGGATTTTACTGTATTGGTATACAAATTTAATGAAACGAATTTTCCAAACACTACACACAATTTATAACAATAACTCAACTACGTTATTTGGAACTGTAAATATACTTTCAAAATAAAAATACGTAGGGTGACCAGACGTGCTGCATTTCGCAGTAAGGTTTAGTTTGTTATTCAATCATATAGCTATAAAAATTGTGTAAAATAGTATCCGCTTAATTTTTTTGTAGTTATTTCAAACAAAAAAATGAAAATAAAATGTAATTTATGACAATTTAATGAGGATTTCATAGTAGAAAAGTTGATCACTGAAATAAATCTGGTCAGGCTATACTTACGTGTATAGCAGTTTTCAAATAACAAACATTAGGAAAAATAAAATTTAGATTTACTTTTATTAAACAAATATGTATTCCTGAGGAAATTTCTACAGTTTTCAGAAATACTGGACATTTCGCAGTACATACTCAAAAAGAAAGTACAATTTAATGTTTGTGAATCAGCCACAAGACCCTAAAAGTGTAATACTGTACTGCCGAATGCAGTACGTCTGGTCAGACAACGTATACAGGGCAGCATTAAAGATATAATAAAATATATAAAAATTACAATTAAAAATAAATTTACCTTTAAACTTCTGAATGAGTTCAAACAAAATGAACACACCGACAACCATTTCGCGACGGCCATTCTAAATCCTTGTTTCTTTTCTTCTTCTGTGTGACGTAGAGTGACGTAGTAGAAGGTTAGTAAAAGGTTCGTCTTCTTCTTTACCAAAAGTTTTGTTAATGGAACTAAAAATCCTTTACCAAATAATTTGGTAGGCGTTACAAAATAATTTGGTAACGGTTAATATTTTTTTGGAACAGTGAATCAAACTTTGTAAACGTATTCACCAAATATATTTGGTTTTATGTAGTAAAATTATTTGGTATAGGCGACTAAAGTTTGGTAACCGAAACCAAATATCAGTTACCAAACAAATTTGGTAGAAGTTGAGGAATAATTTTTTTCAGTGTGCGTTGCGTTTTCTTTCTTTTGTTCAATTGAAATCGGTTCAGTTTGTTCGGTGGAATTGTGGTGTTTGGAATCAAAAACATTTTAATGCATTATTTTTTTCTTCTAAAAAATATTTTAAATCCTTTTTCACACAATTTTCTTTAAGGGGAGTCGGATGGTTCTATCTCGCCAAAGTTAATTTTATTTAAATAACTTTTGGAACATTTTTCTCAGGAGCTATATATGAGATATCATAATAAACTTTTTTTATATTTTGTTCCTTACATAAAGCTCTTTGATTTAAGTTTAGTTTAGTTTGAATTATCGTCGCACTAGAGCTACACGAGGGCTATTGGCGACGGGCGTCGTATTTGAGAACCACAGTCAAGTGACGAGCCGACACCTGAGTAGGCACCCAACGGCCAACGCAACCGTTAAGGGCGACATCGTACGCAGCGTTTGGACTTTGGAGGATATTTAACGTGCACTCTCTCTACACGGGGCATTATTCGTCGGACATTTTTGGCTGCACGGGCCGTTTATAGGTTGGTAGTTATTTTGGAGATGCCCGGACCCGAACATGGGACCTTTCGCATGCTAGGCGGACGCTTAACCGACTGGGCTCCCCAGTCCCTCTTTGATTTAAACTGAGGATACTTAGTAATATTTAGAAATACTTGGAAAAAAGTTTAAAAATAGCAAAATAAGAACATGTGGCACTAAAGAAAACAGAACAGCCCAGTCGGTTAAGGCGTTCGCCTTGCACGTGAAAGGTCCCAGTTTGGGTTCGGGGATCGCCAAAATAACCGCCGACCTATAGCCCGTGCAGCCAAAAATGTCCGACGAATAATACCCCGTACATAGGGAATGCACGTTAAATATGCTTCAAAGTCCCAACACTGCGTACGATGTCTCCCTGAACGGTTGCATTGGGTGCCTACTCTGATGTCGTCTCGTCACTTGACCGTGATTCTAAATAACGACGCCCGTCGTCAATATCCCTCGTGTATCTCTAATGCTAAGATAATATAAACTATCTTAACTAAACTAAAATAGAACACGACAGATAAAAATACCTCGCATTGAGAGTGGATCCGAAACATCCATTGAAATCCCGAAAGGTCAAAAACGAAAAAACTGAAAGGAGTTAACTAATATAAAACTAAGCCAATACTGCTACCCAATGCCCAAACAGATTTAAAATGTAAAGCAAAATACTTTTTTGAGATAAATGGAAAATCAAAACAAAAGCTTCAAGAAATACGAGTAAGGAACGAAGTAAGGACGAGTAAAGAACGAAAAACGATAAAGAGTTTTTAGGATTTAAACTTAAATTAATGTTTCAACAAAAATAAGTCCGAAATTTGTGCAATTTATCACACTTTGCATAATGCATTTTTATGAGCTTTAGGTCCCCAACACATTTTCATGTTCTTTTAAATAAATCATAGACTTAGTAATTAAAAAAGAACTCTTTACTAATTATTAATTAGAATCTAATAGAATAATCAATGCTACATCAAATTTTTTAATACTTTTAAACCGGATGCGATATAAAAAATCCATTTACATTTTCGAAATCAGCGTCTAAAAACACACAGCAACAATGAATAGAAACTTTAGTTTACAGACCAGAAGTTAAAATTTGCAGTCTCTTGAAATTGAACTACACGTACCTTATCTTATCGGAGTTTCGTCCAAATTAAATACAAGGGGCGTTACCAGGGGAGGAGCTTAAGTTCTACTCCTAGGGGGCACTACCTCCTGGATAAGAAATTTCTTTAATTAATCTGCCAGATTTCGACCCGAAAAATGCAAATAATTTTTCACTTTTTTTTTCAATGTGAAGGAAATTTAAAGTTTTACGTCCCTATAATCGCCGTTTTTCAAACTTTGATCTAGTTTATATTGTAAATCTGTTTATTAATAATCAAAAAATTATTTTAACCAATTTTAAAAAAATGCGATTATAGGGACCTGCAAATCAGCTACATGTATCATATAAAAAAACCGTTTGTTAAAATACTCAATACAGCCGGAGAAATGTGGCAGACTTTTTATTTTTTCATCATAGGATTAACACAGAGAGAAGCGTTCGCTTGAGAAGCCGATTCTCTGTCCTATTCCCCCTTAAGGACAATCTCTCAATAAGTTAAAACGAATATGACATATCTGAAAATAAATGCACCTTCTTATTGCTGCTTTTCGTCAGTTCTCTTTCTTCTTCTTTGACTCAGAGCAATTTTTTTTCAAGTTAAATTTTTTTTCGTAAGAGCGCAATAAAATAAACTCTCAAATTTTATCTTACAGTTTACAGAAAACCCAATCAATTTTCAATTTTAGTCATCTTAAAAATTTAGGCGGCCCTCAAAATTTGCCGCCCTAGGCCTGGGCCTCACGGGCTTAAGCCTAAATCCGCTACTGCTTAGGGTATTATCCGCAGCGAGGGTGTTAATAAATAATGAACCCTTATCATACGAATCCATTATGATATATTTTATAACGCCATAATCCATTGATTTATCTAACTGCATTAAATTTTTCCTTCAGTTTAGGGGCTCGTCAATTGACTGTGATTCTTAATTACGACTCCCGTTGCCAACTGCCGTCGTGAAGCTCTGGAGCGAACACCATGCAAACTAACAAACTTTTTGTTTAACCAGTTAAAATGTTTTTTCAAACCGGTTCTTCAGTTTTAACTGGTTCAGCTAAATTTTTTTTTGCCCAATTAACCGGAGCCAAAACCCGGTTTAACTGTTTCTGGTTTTCCATCCCTTTGCACTTTTGTGTTTTTGCACATTCGTAGTTTTGTTATTTTACCGACGGTGTTGCTTCTATGCAGCCTATTTCAATATACTATTTTATTCTAACAAAAATGTTGAAGTGTTCAATTTTCTTTCAGTCCGAATCCCGAATAGTCAGTGATTTTGTGGTAGGATGTGGTTCTTGGTAAGAAGATGAGGTTGATAAAAACCTGAAGAAACAAAGGTGGCGGGTAAAGGAGAACTGACAACTTGCAGAAAGAACACACAGCACTCAACAACTCGATTTGTATGGATAACTTCAGGACAATCTCTCAATAAGTTAAACCGAATATGACATATCTGAAAATAAATGCACTTTCTTATTGCTGCTTTTCGTCTTTCTTTGTTCTTGTTCAAATATGTTTGCATCAATTAAGAACGTTCTCATTTTAATCTATCAGAAACTGGATATCAGTAACAGCAATAACATTAGGACATGCTATATTAAGTATTACCTTTTATGTTTTGTTGGTTACTGATATAATTAAAAACAAACTTTTTCAACAATATAACTCGAAATAATTACTTTTCTATGGGTATGAATATTTCTTTCAAACTTTGTTCAGCATAATAATTTAATTTTGAGCAGTAATATAAATAAAAATCAGAAGAGCATTCACTATTCTATTTAAACTTTTTCATTAAAAATGTCTTAAAATTTTCGACAACAGGTACTAAGTTACCAAGTAAGACATTCGTCTATTGTCACATGTTAAAATGTATTTTCTTGAACAGTTTTAAACTGAGATCGAGTATATACGTATAAGAAATGAGTTGTCAAATTTATAGAATTTCAGAAAAAATCGAGTTGTTTACGTGACCACATGACGCAATTTTCACGTGATCAAATGACGTTAATTTTACGTGACCATATACCGCGATTTTCACGTGATTCTGTGGAAATTTCTATGCAAACTCAGTCTAAAACACAAATTTGTCCAAAAAAAATATGCATTTTTTTTAATTACAGAAAAATATAATCATTTTCAAAATATTATACATAGTCCACAATAATACAATATACTCGCACATAATATTATATATATATATATATATATATATATATATATATATATATATATATATATATATATATATATATATATATATATATATATATAATATATATTTTATATATATATATATATTATATATATATATTATATATATATATAATATATATAATATATTATATATATATAATATATATATATTATATATATATATATATATATTATATATATATATATATATATATATATATATAATACCACCATAATACAATAAATACATAGTCCTTTACAAGAAATCTCTAAATTAATGATTGTGTTAACATACTATTCATAATAAGTCATTAATTAAAAAAAATCTTTTAAAGGGCTACTTATTTTTTAAAAGATTATATTTTTCATAACTTTAGAATATTGTATAATAATTTAAACAAATTTGTATTTTACACCATGATTGAGATTGCATAGAAATTAGATGAGACCAGAATGGAAATTCAGAATCTATTTATCTCTATAATAAAAAAAAGTAACCTTTTTTTTTATCTGTACTACGCAATTTTTATAGTACAACTCACATTTTTTTACTGAATGTCTCAAATGGTCTAAATTTCATATCCACAAAATATTTTTAAAAAATTCCATTTAGTTTTTTAATTAAAAAATAACAAAAAAAAGCCGAAATTCGAAAAAAAAATTCTGTCTGGTAAAAGTGCCTGAATTTGTATTATTTTGTATGTATGTTGTATTTGTATTATGTTTGTATTTGTATTATTTCAACAAATTGGCAAAATAGGAAAAAAAGTTATAGAAGGGTTTTTAAGCTATGGGTTTTTTTCAAATCTGTGTAAATTAAATTAAAGTAACTCTTTTTTTTTATCTCTACGACAAATTTTTTATAGGACCACTCCAATTTTTTTACTGAATGTAGAAAATGGTCTAACTTTCATGTCCGCAATTTTTTTTTTTAAAATTCAAATTAGTTTTTTAATTAAATTTTCTTTTATAATCTTATCTTATAATATAATACTTTTTATAATCTTAATCTTAATTATTTATTAAAATCTTTTTAAAAGGCAAAAAGGCGTTTTTTGCCGAAATTCGAAAAAAATTATGTCTAGTAAAAGTGTTTGATTTTGTATTATTTTATAGATTGAATATTCATAAAAAAATTGGCAAAACAGGAACAAAATTTATAGAAGGGTTTTTAAGTTATGGGTTTTTGAAATTTGTCTATATAAATTAAAGTAAGACTACGACAAAATTTTTATAGGACAACTCAAATTTTTTAACTGAATTTAGAAAATGGTCTAACTTTCATATCCGCAAATTTTTTTTTAAAAAATTCAAATTAGTTTATATATATATATTTATATATTATGTTATATATATATTTATATATATATATATATTATATATAATATATATATATATATATATTATATATATATATATATATATATATATATATATATATATATATATATATATATATATATATATATATATATATATATATATATATATATATATATATATATATATATATATATATATATATATATATATATATATATATATAATTGAATTCGCACTGTTTTATTTGGGAAAAAATGAGAATAACTTTGTAAGAATTTAAAATTAAAGGGGTAGAAAGCAAAATATAGCTATTTTTTTCGGGCATTGTTGCAACACCTGAGCTCAGACAGAAATTTTGCTCGACAGGTGCAACACCTGAGCAATCCAGTCGCTAGTGGGTTAGCGAAGTATTTATGTTTATGTAAACATCTTTTCTCGTTATCATTTATATTGTAGAATATTTTATGAACTTAGTTATTTTGTTAGGACTTATAACAATGGTTATTATTTTGAATTTACTTATTAACATGGACTTGCTTCATTAATTAATGTTATTGAATTAACTATTTTGTTAACTGAGTTCTGTAGATAGAACTGTTTTGTTAATTGGGTTCTGGAGAAGAACTTCATGGAGAAATTTACTCAAAGTTAATTTTGGTTAATCAATTAATCATTAATCCGGTTAATCAAACAGAGGCTGCACTCGAACGAGATCGTTTGGAAGTTCAAAGAATGCAATTGCAGGCTGCAGTTGCCGCGCCGCCTAGAGAGCCCGAAGAAGCCCGGCATAGAATACCGTTGGCACAGATCACGCCTAGGTTCGATGAGAAAAAAAACGAGATGGGTATTTTTCTGGTAAACTTCGAAAGAACTGCCGAGATGGCCCGAGTGCCGAGGGAGGAATGGGTGGTCTACCTACTCCATGTCATGCCACCTGAAATTTCGAATATGCTGGCGAGAGAAACTGTCGAAAATGCAAACGACTTCGATTACGTCAAAGAGCTAATTTTGAAAAAATACAAGCTGTCAGCAGAAAAGCTCAAGACCTTATTTTACAGACATCAAAAAGATCCAGAACAAACTTGGCGTAGCTATGCCCATGAACTGAATTGTTATTTCAAAGAGTGGATTTCCGAACTCAAAGTCACCACGTTTGAAGACCTGGTGGACCTGCTCATCGCGGAGCGAATAAAATTGAGGGCTCCCGAAGATGTCAAGGAACATTTCTTTGGAGAATGGCTTGAGATGAACAAACCAGAAGATAACGCCGACAAATTCGACGGGTACGAAAGCTTAAAGGAAAGCCTGAAGAAGAAAAACCACAGTAAGAATGGTTCGAAACAAAGCGAAGGTCGTACAAACCACAATGACAATAGGTTGAGAGTTCCAGACAACGGTGGAAGATTCAACGAGAACCGTGGAAGATTCAACGAGAACCGTGAAAGATTCAACGAGAACCGTGGAAGATTCGCAGAAAATCGTTCAAGATATGGCGACAGACGCCCACAGAGAGACAGTCCCAGTCAAGGAGGCTCAAAAACATCACAAGCGGAACCTGACGGTAGAGAGACCATGCCTACCCAAAACAAGAGTTCTGGACAGAAAAATCTCCGCTGCTTCGAGTGCAACTCGCCAGAGCATTTAAGAAACGCGTGCCCCGAAGTATTGAACAGAAACGATCAAGTCAGGTCTCCAGACGCACGAACTGTTCACGTCGTTGAAGAAGAACGAGCTGAACCATACCCAGACGCCGATCTGCAGAAATTCACAAGGAAGATCAAATTGGGAAACACTACAGTTGAAGCCCTATTAGACACGAGAAGTGTCCGAAACATAATGCGTTTCGATGTTTTTAGGAGAATGAAGCCCAAACCAAACCTTTTTAAAGAAACAACGGTGCTGACTGGTCTTGGCCAGGGCCAGGTCGAAACACTTGGATCTTTCCGACACGTCGTGGAGGTTGACGGACACATTTGCCGTCTAGACTTCCAAGTTGTCCCCAGCGCAGCTCTCAAGTTTGAAGCCATCATTGGGTCGGCGTTCCTCGCCCATGCTCCGTGTCCTTTCCATGAGGAAAAGAAACAACCGACATCGGAGTCACCCGAATGGATTTTCCATATCTCAGAGAAATCAGCACATGATGAGCTTGAGCTGGGACACATCCAGAACAAACTGCTTGGCCAGCGCGTTGCAGACTTGGTGTCGTCTTATCAACCAAGGAAGACCAAAACTGTCGATGTCTCAATGAAAATTGTCCTTCAAGACGAGTTGCCAATTTATCAAAGAGCCCGTAGACTCTCATTTCCAGAGAGACAAGATGTCAACAAACAGATTGATGAATGGATAAAAGATGGGATTGTTCGTCCAAGTTCCTCAGACTATGCAAGTCCCATAGTTCTGGTCAAGAAGAAAGACCAAACAACAAGGCTCTGCGTGGACTATCGACAACTGAACCAGAAGTTGATCAAGGATAGGTTCCCACTACCATTGATTGAAGACGTCTTGGACCAACTACATGATGCCAAGGTCTTCACTACTTTAGACTTGAAAAATGGATTTTTTCACGTTCCAGTTGAAGAGAGCAGTCGGAAGTACACTTCATTCATCGTTCCGGATGGACAATACGGATTTCTTAAAGTACCTTTCGGCTTAAGCACGAGTCCAAATGTCTTCCAGAGATATGTCAACAACATATTCAGAGACCTAATGCAAAAAGGAATCGTCATTCTCTACATGGACGATCTTATCATCCCTTCGAAAGATGAAGAAGAAGGTCTCGAGAAACTGAAAATGGTTCTACAACAAGCATCGGAGTACGGACTGGAAATAAAAATAAAGAAATGCCAGTTTTTGAAGCGATCTGTAGAATTTCTTGGCCACATCGTTGAAGATGTAACAGTTCGACCATCAAGTGAGAAGACTCGGGCTGTACAGAGGTTTCCATGCCCGACAAATGTGAAGCAAGTACAGAGTTTTCTTGGCCTGACAGGGTATTTCCGGAAGTTCATCCAAGGCTACTCAAAGATCGCAAAACCACTCAGTGATCTCCTTCGGAAAAACTGTCCGTTCGTCTTTGGAAATGAACAGAAAGAAGCCTATCAAACCCTTAAAAATCTACTGGTCACCAGCCCTGTTCTACATCTCTTCAAACCTGGTCGGAAAACCAAATTGCACACAGACGCATGTAAAGACGGATTTGGAGCCATACTTTTCCAAGAATCCGATGATGGGCAACTACACCCAGTCCACTACATGTCTAAGAAGATGAATCCAGCTGAAGAAAAGTACTCCAGCTATGAATTAGAGGTGCTCGCTGTGGTAGAAGCCTTGAAGAAGTTACGTGTTTACCATGGGAAACAAGTTCAAGGTTGTAACAGACTGTTCTGCTTTTCAAAAGACCATGGACAAGAAAGACATCATCACAAGGATTGCAGGATGGGCTTTACTCTTAGAAGAGTTTGACTATGAGATTGTCCATAGGCCAGGTCAACGAATGCAGCATGTTGATGCCCTTAGTCGGAATCCGGTGATGATCATCGACGAAGAGACCACAACAGCAAGAATAAGAATGGCTCAAGGAAAAGACGACCACATTACCACTTTAAAGTCCTTATTGCAAGAAGGCGAAGATCAGGAATTTTTCATGAAGAATAGAATCTTGTACAAGTATGAGAATGGTCGTGAATTAATTGTGGTACCAGAAGGAATGCAGGCAGAAATAATCAAGACAGCCCACGAAAAAGGACATTTTGCAGCGGCAAAAACCGAAGATATCGTAAAAAGAGAATTCTACATTCCAAAATTGCACTCAAAAGTTGAGAATGCAATAGCACACTGCATACCGTGCATACTTGCAAATAGAAAGTCTGGGAAGAAAGAGGGAACGTTACACCCAATCCCTAAAGAAGACACACCTCTACACACTTACCATGTAGCATTCATCGGGCCAATGCCCTCGACAAACAAGAACTACCAACATATCCTGACCATCGTTGATGCATTTACAAAGTTCGTGTGGCTTTACCCTACAAAATCTGTGTCGGCAAAAGATGCATTGGATAAAATAAGTCTCCAGCAGCAGACGTTCGGAAACCCTGTCCGAATAATCACCGACAGAGGAGCTGCATTCACATCGAATAGCTTCAAGGAGTATTGTGAAAAGGAAGGCATCCAACACCTGCAAATCGCAACCGGTGTACCTCGTGGGAGTGGTCAAGTAGAAAGAGTTCACAGAACACTTATACCAGTTCTAACCAAGCTGACTCTCGACGACCCCACCAAATGATATAAGCATGTGCCAGAAACCCAAGCAATTTTGAATGACATAAGTTGCAGAAGCACAAGATTTACCCCGTTCGAACTTCTGACAGGTGTAAAAATGCGAAATACTAAAAACCTCGCTATACAAGAAATCATTATCGAAGAGATGTTCAATGAATACAATGACCAAAGAAATCGGCTTAGACAAGAAGCAGCAAAGAACATTGTCAAACTACAAGAGGAAAACAAGATGCAATACGATAAAAAGTGCAAGAGAGCCACTGAGTACAAAAAAGGTGACATTGTTGCTATCCAAAGAACTCAATTTGGTACCGGACTCAAACTTCGGCCCAAATTTTTTGGCCCATATGAAGTTACCAAAGCTAACGGCAATGACAGATACGAAGTATCTAAAATAGGAAATCATGCAGGCCCAAATCAAACAACTACCGTTGCAGATTTAATGAAACCTTTTGGATAATTAGCTAGTTTTTTTTTTCTCTAGTTGTCATTTTTTTCCCTCAAAAATTAATGTTATTCCTTTCCATGCAGTCAATTAAAAAATTTCTTTCCGTTTTTTGCCTCATTGAATTTCCAAGTATTTTCATATTGTGTTCAAATGTGTTTTATTTTAGGGACTACCAAAATTTTGTTCAAGATATTTTAGTATTTAGACTTTAGAACATTAGACTGTTGATGGAAGATATCAGAAGATGAAGCATACAACGCTTATTGTAACCATAGTGATATTGTTTTCATTTGTTCTAAATTGTATTATTAGTAATTGTATTTTCATGTCATCCACTATGTTACAAAATTGCCTTTACTGTTATAAATTGGGAAAAGTCTCGCTGAGGACAGCGAAGAGTCAGGAGTACTCAGGAGGGACGAGTTGTGGGATTGGAGTATCGGTCAGTTGTGTGGCCGGTATGCCATTCCTACATGACGCCACCGCTTACCTGGGAATCAGGTGATGTCAGATGCTCATCACCTGATTGCTTGGGCGTAGGTGACGCTTTCCCAGGGGATACTAGCAGACATTTTGTTGGCAGAAAGAGATTAGATTTGTAGAGGTGAGGAGGTTTTTTTTTGAAGCGCTCTTCGGAGCTTTACGTGAATAATATGCTGATGTTATGTTTTAATAAAATAAATTAATGCTCTACTTTAAAACAAAGGTTTATTTCATTTAACAAGAAAGCCTCACCCTACATATCGCACACCTAGATCTAAAGGGAGCTAACTCAAAAATGTCAATTTTTGAGTTATGCACACCATAAAATTTCTTATTTCAATACCTACCGACTAATTAACATATTTTAAAATAATCTTCACTATTCGAGGCTAGATGACGACATGTGCCCCTTTTGTTGAACTAGCAGGCCTTGCTCCCTCTCCACCGAAACGGGACATCTCTAGTTGCAATCAGTATTACAAGCGAAGCGCGCGTGGCCGTCGCAAACAAACTGGAGTTATTTTAAGTTGTACACGTGTTGTGAAAATTTGAAGCAGTATTATTTTGAGTTCTCGCCATTTTGATGGTTAGCGTTGAGTAAATTAATACAACATTCTGAGTTGAACCAGTATTGCTGGCAGGGTGAGTAATTATTTTCTTTCTATTTAGAATTGTTACCGTATTGTGGAAACATTTTTGAATTTGCAGTTGAGTCTGTTTATTTGAGTCATTTTTGAAACTCTTATATTTCTTTAAAAAACAAATTAAATTTACTTTTTTGACTATTGGCGATTGGAGTCTTTTCACCTGAATATAATTTTATTTTCATCCTAGCAATTACATAGTTTGTTCCTTTTTTACTGATCAATTTTTGAGTTAGATCTCTTTAGATGGGCTCCACCAAGTCTAATTTTACAACATCACTAATAAGATCGAAAACGTTATATTGATGGCTTTTTAAATCTATTTGACGCACAGGATCCTACAATTTAGTGAAATATACATTTTCTATTACATGCCAACCCTGAAACGTGGACGGTTTTAATAAATATGGAATTAGAAAGGGAGAAAGGCAATATCACTCCTATCATATTTACTCAACATGCAACTCTAGAAAATGACTTGAAGATGTCATCAAGTAGTGATGAAGTTTCATCTACAGAAACTCATGCCGCTTTATCCATGGTTGATAACTCTATTCCGATCACGTTTAAACAACAAAAGACTGGTGAACCAAACTATTATATTTCACCAATCCGAAGCGATGAAAGTGATATTGACGACTCCGATGAGGATCCTAATTTTCGATTGGCTCACAAAAGTAAGACCCCATCTAAGGTCGTACCTCCTATTGCATCGTTGACTTCGTCAAGCACTAGCACTAGCAGCTCGAATTCATCGAAATCAAATAGTTCGTCGGACACCGAAGATGTTAGTTAGCAAGTAGACCCTCAAAATGCTACGATTGCTGGAAATAATTCCCAAAAGAAGAGTAGAAAGAGAATACGTAAACCAGCGAAGTGGAAATCGAAAGTCGCAAAAGTGCTAAGAAATTCTGGCAAAGCCTACCAATCTTTGTCGAAATCAAAGAAACAAGTGCCACAGAGAACAGTTGGACCGCCCTGTGGAGAAAAATGTCGGCTAAAATGCAAAGATAAGATCGATGAAATGTCTAGGCAACAGCTCTTTGATGTATTTTGGGGACTCGGCAATCTTGAAAGACAGAGAGAATTTGTAGTACGACACTCGCAACAAATAAAGCCTAAATATCGATACTCAAGCACACAAGATTTTAGAGCGCTTAACACCGTCTTTTATTTTGGGGTTAATGGATCCAAAATTAGAGTATGCAAAGCCATTTTTCAAATCCACTCTTGACTTTTTCTATAAAGCGATAAAAACAGCACTTTCCAAGAAAACAGAATAGAGTCATGAAGCCGAATTTCACCCCTTGAAAATCGTAATGGTATTCCTATGGAGAATCTTCTTCGACTAAATGACGCCCCAATTTTAATACTGGCAACTAGTTTTTGACACCATTTTAAAGAACAAAAGAATTAAAATAGACTATCAGAAAAAAAAAATTGAAAATCACATCTTAAGTATTTTTAATAATTTTTTAAAGTTTGGAAATCAGTGGCAAATACAATGTATTTAGTGTATGACGATGTATCTCAGTAAAAAAATAAAGATACTGCAATAATTATATATTTTGAACACAATCGAA
The DNA here is from genome assembly GCA_019343175.1 of Oedothorax gibbosus. Classification (NCBI taxonomy): domain Eukaryota; kingdom Metazoa; phylum Arthropoda; class Arachnida; order Araneae; family Linyphiidae; genus Oedothorax; species Oedothorax gibbosus. The sequence goes on along the minus strand of CM033272.1, from coordinate 38,659,312 downwards.
ATTTTTATTTTTCAGTTCATTACGAAATAAAAATTTTAATTGAAATATTTGTATTTTTCAAAAATTTAAGAAAAGTTGTTGCTATTTTTTGGAAAGCGAATTATGGCAACCCCACATTTGGCGATCACCTGGATGGTGTCGCCAACTAATTTAGAGTGTACGTTATCTCTCTACATATGGTGGGTTTTTTTTTGAATAGGACCCCCTAAAGACGCTGGAGTTAGTGTCGCATCTGTCAACATCTGGAACCCCTTTCCCCCCTGTACTTTCCCTTGATGACTTCGTAGAAAATGCCTTTGCGGTTTACCAGTGGCTTGCTGGTAGGGAGGGGGGGGGGGGAGAGAGGGGGAAGCATCGGACTTACCTAAGGGGGTTGGGTTTCGCTTGGTAACAGGACAGTCGTATGGGGACAATTCAAAAGCCGGTTTGAGAAAGCTAGGGTTGTGGTCGAAGAACGTTTTTTTCTTTATTACTTTTTCTTGTTGTAAGAATTCGGAATAGGGTAATGGTTATTTTTGAAATCAAATAAGGATGCATCAATTTCAATAATATAAGATGAAATGGTAGGTTACAGAAAAATGTGCTAAATTGGCATATTAAAAAGACTGATGTTACTAATTGATCATTTGAAACATTAATTTTCATTCACTGTAATAAAAAAAGATAACTCTGTTGGTACTCAAAACTTTGTTTATTGAATTTAAAGATACAAAATACAATAGCGTTTTTAGTTGATTAATACAAAGTTTAATATAAAACTTATCGTGTCTTACTTCCAAGCTTCCCCAAGCTTCTCAAATGTAAAGCAGAGTAATAGATAAGAATTTAACTGAATTTAATCAGCATTCTGAAGAGAAAAAAAGCCACAAACATTATAAAATTGACTTAGCTAAGTTATCTTTTCATGCATCTAAGTATTATTAAAAAGAATAAATTAACAAAAACAGATCTGCATAGTTTTTAATTTGACCCCAAAAATAATCTTTAGACTGGCTCAAGATATACATCTATTAAACCATATAGTTGCAACTTACGATATTAAATTCATGTTTTTAATTCTGAAAATTTAAACAAATATTGTAATCCTCCACAATACCCCCTCCAATATTTTGATTTTGAAACATATTTTGTCGATAGATATTTTCAGGATATTAGAGATTGTAATGTCACTCTATATCAGGGAACCAAATTGCAAAATTCAGTTTATCTCCTTTCTTTAGGGAAACAACTAGAAACTGTTATTCTTTTAAAATTAAATTGACTAACCTCATGATGATATAAACTTAAAGATTATTGAAAACAATCCAATTTACCCCTGATTTTGGACAAAAAACAACTTGGCCAAATTCAGCAAGGATTTTTAATTGTGATTTCTTCAACTGATTGAGCATTAGAATATTGTAAAGCAAAACGTTGCAACAATCATTGCAAAACAACTAAAACTAAATCACTCAGAATTAGACAGTGCCACATGACTGAATTCCAATGTTGCTGTTAATTGAAATTGATAAAAGATTTTGAACATAAGAAGGATATTTAATTTTTTAGATTTCACATTACGTTTATAACGTAAACTAGGTTTGTAACAGACACTGGTACTTAGAATCGATTCTACACAAAATTCAAGAATGTGTCTAATGTGTTGATGTAAAAACGGAGACATTACGTATAGACAAAAGACACATATTTGTTTAAAATTCAGGGACAATTACAGATAAACAAAAGAAGTTATTGCATTTTTGTTCTATACTCCATTTAGGATTTATACAGAAAGAGATGACAACTTTTGGGCAAAAGAAATGAAAAAAAAAACCTTAAAACTTTTTTGATTGTTTAACGCCAGAAATAATTGATCCCCGATATACACGTTCTATGAATATTCGGGACCCCAGAATATATTATAAGTATCTCAGCAATAATAGCAATAATATCTCCTTTCCAATCTAGCAATAATATCTCCTTTTGGAATATACCCCAATATCAAATTTTTAAAGCTTTCTCTAACACATTTTCTTGAAGAAAGCATAGAGGGAACCAGGGACATATGACCCCACTCTAAGTTTTTTGCTTGTAACTTTTAAAAAACACTATTTATGAATGTGTAAATGCAGATAATTTATACTTCATAAAGTAGTACACAATATATATTAGTATTTTTCTGTAGTATTAAATGCAATAGTAGTAAAATATAAATTATTTAAAACTTTAGTTTTGGGTCATGTATCCCAATGCATAGGGATACATGACCCACCTATCAGGGATACGTGACCCAACCCCAAAATGTGGTAGTATAACTTAAAATAATCAAAAAACTTTTACCAAATAACAAAACTAATATCATATTATAAAGTTTATATAAATTTCATAGTATTTTCAGACAAAATTATTACTTTTATTTTTATCTCATTAATTATGCTTATACAGTGAAACCCCGATTTTACGTTTCTCAAGGGACTGGGTAAAAAAAACGTAAAATACGGGAAAAACGTAAAATACGGGAAATAGTACATAGAATGCAAAAATCTCTTTTTTTTCTTAGTATCGCGCCATTTATAGGTACATTCGCGGCACGAGCTTCTTTAAACCACTTTACTAAGATATCTTCCAGCTCATCGTACGGCCAACTAAGCCAAACCAGGATCCATGAGAAAAACCGGTTTCAGAAAACAGGAGCCTGTGGAATGGGAAAAATATTTCTTATTTTAGAACAAAATTTCTTTTTTTTACTTTCCAGGGAAAACGTAAAATGCGGGAAATTCCATAAATAACAAACTTACAATCCGGGTTAAATTAACATTACAGTATACGGAAAATGCTGGGACCTGATGAAAAAAACGTAAAATGCGGGAAAAACGTAGATTCGGGGGACGTAAAATCGGGGTTTCACTGTATTAACGAAATAATCAAATTTAAAAGTAAATTCTGTTCGAAATACGAAACTGGGGCTTCTTTTATTTTGCAAAGAAAACACATGTGGTTGAAGAATCGCTACTATTTTATCAATATCATTTTGGGATGCATTATCCATTTTAGGACATTTGAAACATTTTCCATCAATTTTTTTTGCATATTGAATTGTAAGCTCGTTAAAAAAAATTCCCTTGTACCTTCCAAACAAACCTTATACTTCGTTAAAGACCCAGTCATTTACTTTTGGGACTCCCGTGATATTTTAAAAAATTTACTTGGTCTACTTCTGTCTACTTTTGTGTTTACTTGGGTCACATATCCCTAATTGGCTTGGGTCACTTATCCCTAGTTGCACTTTTTTTGTTTAATCCCAAAACAAAGACATTTGCGAATAATTACATTAGCAATATTATGCATGTAACTGTAGCTAATAGCATGAACTAAACAAATGACTAATTGAAAAAATCTTTCTTTTAAACCAAAAAATGTAGACCGAAAAACCTTACGCTCTCAAAAATTTACTTTCAGTGCATGAAAACGTATTTCTTCGCATAACTTAACAAATACGCTATGATTCAGCTTTTTTTTTCACCATGTGATCAACTGGCTGAAAGGAAAAAAGTGATGCCACTTTCAACTCACATAACTTTTCCATTGCTGAGAGAAAGGCATTGGGTCATGTACCCTTAGGGGTCAAATGTCCCTAGTTCCCCCTACATTCTATGCATCATATTGTAATTGCAGGAATCATCTGTCACCACTATAGACTTTGTACAACAAAAGATCTGTATTGTGGTTGAAAGAACTTTGTAGTATTTGAACAAACTAAAGACAGTTGTTACGTTAAGGAAATTATTGTAGCGTTTATAGCAAATCACTGATAATGAATTATTATAAAGAAACCCGACGTAAACACAGCTTTTCAGTTTCGCGAAATTGCTTCAATGAAATAATGTATTAATCATAATTAAAATCTAGGAGTGTGTACCACTTCACGACTTTCCATTACCGTTCATTGAATCAATTACATCCATCTGATAATGACAGACGAAATTTTTTTTACAAAGAAAAAACAACAATTTTTTTTTTAATTCAGCGTCCTCCAAAAGCAAAATTCGGATTTTCGACCGCACTTCAATACTTCCATTACATAATCTTTCACATTCGTTAATTGAAATAATAAATTAAGAAAAAAACCATAAAATAGTTAAACTAACATCAAATAGTTTTAATTTTAGCAATTTTACTTTAAAACATTTTAAAATCGATTTTCAGAAAAGATTTTTTGTGCCATAAAAAATTTCTTCTTTAGGCAATCATTCCAAAATATAAACTTTTAATGACGTAATATGGTTGCAAAAAATATAATCACTTTATTAAATTTCTTTACTTCTACAAATGCTTCTACAAATTGTAAGCTTTAGTATCAGAACCAGTTAAAATAGTTATCAGCTAAAACCACCCAGAACCCCGACATTCAAAGAATCCTCTATGTTCTTATCTCTTCATCCCCTCTAGAAGGAGGGGGAAGGAATCCAGACCCTGGGGGGCCTCAGTCGCGGGGCCTCGAATTTCATTGGCGATAAAAAAAAACGCACTGAACGATTGCTTTTCGCCTAGTAGGCGATAAAGTGTTTTTTCTAGTTTAAAAACACGGCGACATCTGGTTTTCGAGAAAGATAGTAAAAGAATTCGTGCCGATGAATTAATGACTCTTAAAGCCGATTTAAGAGGATTTTGATGTGCATTTAAAATTGTTTTTCATAGAACGTAAAGTTCCTATATTTTTGATGTTGTGTTAAAATCTAAAAGAAACTTTTATTTCTTAGTATTACTTTTATAATTAAATGGGACATAAGATACTGTCCTTAGTTATTTTTTATATTATTATTAATAAAAAATATTGATTGATTTCAGTACTTCTAGTGTTTTCTTGCTAATTTATCTTCCAATATGTTCCTACTACTGGTCCACAGACCACTGTGAATTGCACTAATTATAAATAATACAAAATGCTATTAAATTTTAAATGTATGTTGCCTCTTTAAAAGAGAGCTAACTAAAAACTAAATTCACCAACAAGGGCTCAACTCAAAATAATAAAACAAATATACATACATTATTAAGCAATAGGGAAATAACTACAAAAACCTAATTTTCAGCCCCAAAACATGATGAAAACACAAGATTCCTACAATATATTTCTTCTAGTTGCATATTATAAGCATAAATTTATCCAAAAAAACTCCTGCAGTGCACAGGGACACAGTATCAGTTTTTCGCCTTTTCTGAAAAATGTGCTTTTTTGAGTTATACCTGTTTAGATCTAGGTGTGCGATATTACATTCATTTAAAAAGCGTAGTACCCTCGGATAAATTGACATTCCAGATAACTTAACCTTTGTCATTTAAATCATTTCATAAAAGAAATACAAGTTACTATTAGTAAACTAGTATTTCTTTTATTACTGTATAATAATAATGTAATCCTAATAACTACTAATTCAGTGTGCTATTTAGATAAATGTTTGTAATAAATAAGAGAAAATTATATTTTTTATTTATTTAGAAGATATTTATATAATTAGACTTTGACGGGTTAGTTTTAAAGGAGGACGGGTACATTGTTGGAAGAGCCGTCCTCGGGGACGTGTAAAATTTCTGAGTTTTTTCGAGCCTTGCCATGTAAGATTTCGCTCAATTTGAGTCCAAAAACAATTTTTACTGCAATTTTAATAACTGCATTTTATCATAAGTTTTAACAATTTTATGTCGTTTTTTACGGAGGAAAACTACGTGATATTTGACTCCTCTCCCACGTGAGACTTCCTCACGTTTGGCTCGACCCCCTAAACATGTCATGTGATTTATGAACGCACACACAAAAAAAGTTTCAAATCCATCAAGTCAGATATCCGCCAACTCCCGATATGTGAATATTTTTAATTTAGTTTCGTAAGTTATCACCGAAAGTATATACTCTACTGTGAAAAGTCACAAAGAAATATTTTGCACTGCTTAAGGGACGCTGTACCCAAAAATTGGTCAAAATATCGAGTTTTCAGTTTTTACTTCTTATTATTCATAATATCTTTCTGGACAATTACTGGAAGTTTCATAATGATATCTTTTGTAAAAAAAAGTTATTAAATATTTTCTGGAGTCATTCCTATAAGTTTGAATACGTATTTCATCTGCTTACAACCTTTTTTCTCTGTTTCGCGTTTTTCAATTCTTGTGTTTAATAAATCCCTAAGGCCTTTTTGCTAATTAAGTTAGAATTTTGAAATTTTTAACCTGTGTTCTTCTATATATGGTGCACAAAATTGTGCATGGAATAAGGTCTACTATGTATAGTTTTTTTTTAAATGTTGAATTCAATAATTTGTAATTTTTTGTGATTTTCAGTATAAATGTATGTTACTTTTTAACTGTAGCTCACATTTTAAAATCCATGCACATTTCTTGAACAAATAGTACTAAAAACAAACTATAAAAATTTGGTGGAGTTATTCTCAAAATTGAAAGAGGAGTAGCGTTTTAAAAAAGTTCAAAATTTTGACTTTTTTTTAAATAAATGAAAAACTACTTGTAAATATTTGTTTTTATTGCAAGAAAATGTTTATTTAGAGTGAACATTAAATAAAAACAACATAATTTACAAATTAATGTTATTATTTCTAGAAATAATGTTTTGGGTACCGTGTCCCCTTAGGCTTTTCTGCATGTTTTAAATACGTAATTGAAGAGCTTAGTTGAAGAACGTGCTAAGTGACAAGAAGGTAAACGCGAGAAAATGAGCTTTGAAGTGTTTAGCTTTCACTTGGATCTGTTAAAAGCGGTACTTTTAAACGGCAAAACATATGCTTAATTTAAAGTTTAGGAAAAAGTAGAAACTTGTTATCTTTAAAGAAGGGAATAAAAAGTTCATTGACACAAAAATGTTAATTTTTTCAAGAATATCACTTAGCACGTGTTTCCACTAAGCTCTTTAACATTTGTGTGTTTAACTTCTGTTTAACTAAAAAAAGTCGATGGTGGTTTTTGAGAAAAAAACGGTTTTCCGGTTTCTGTCGTTTTTTCCCCCTAAAACACAGGTTTCCGGTTTAGACCGGCCATATAAAAAACCCGGTTTTTCGGTCAAAATCGAGGCCCCCCCCCCCCCCCAAAAAAAAAACAGATTGTCATAAAACCGGTTTTTCCATTCCTATGACTAGCCTCGTATTTAACTTCCATTATTTATATTTGAAATAAGATTATAATACATGTAGATACAGAGATAGGAGGATTTCAGACAAGAATATAAACAAAGTTTCTATCTAAAAACTATTAAATCTGTCCTGAAGCAGGTATATAATAGAGAATAAACTATGGTTGAAGGTATGAATATATTGATAAACGAGACGTTTACAAAATAACATATTTGAAAATCATATATTACCACAAAAAAATCTGAAATTGTTTCAGCACTCTTTGGACGTATTGCACACAAGTTTGCAGAATCACATGAAAATACAATTAGCTCCTACCAGAAGAATATATTCTGCCACATTTCATGCGATAAACCTCGCTAATGAATGGATAAAGTTATGGTAAACGTATATCTTCTCAATAAAGAAAGAAAACAATAAAATGAGTGATCCTTGTTTCTATTCGTATATCAAAGTTTTTCATGGAGAGTAAACTAAATATTCCTTTCAATGTAACGATCTTAATAAATGAGAATAAAATTTAAAAAAAGCTCCATAATTGAATTTATAGCATATTTTATATCGTATATTAATATCAATTTCGATAAAATTCGCTTGATATTTACAATTTAAATTATAATTTTTAGCGAATAAATTTAAAATTTATTAGCCATGAATTTGGAACTATATTTATAATCGAATGAAATTGGTTTTTGTAGGTTAGAAAAAAATCTCTGATTCAATCAGTAAGAGACAATGTTAAGCGTTGCGGCAGTGGCAAAAAAAGATTGCAGAATTTATAACAATTTAAATAGACTTTACCTTTCACTACTAGATTAAAAATCTCAAAATTGGTTTTTGCTTCTATTAAATGGAAAAATACAATTAGCTTAACACTGTCCTTACGATCATTCAGTGCCGTTAGTTCGGCGAACAATAATGCTGAAAATCAAAGTTAAAAAAGAATGAATAAAATACATAAGTAGTTGCCTCATAGCTGCATCCCCCAAATACAGTATTCTCCGTGCAATGAATTAAGGAAATGTGGAGGCAGCTTCATTTTTTAAAATTGTTTTCTTCTTTTCCTATTTAACAGAAAAATATTTCATTAGTTGATTTTATACACTGACATAGAAGCTTTTGCTTTCAAAATAATTTAGAAAAATAATTACAAAATTTGACAAACTGTCATATAAAAACCTAAATTTAAAAAAGGTTCATATCCTTAGGATGATGTCAGTAGCTTTTTTATTCACTATAATGCCGAATGGTAGACTAATATTGAAAATTACACAATAGATCAGACATGCTTCTAATTTAGCTATTTTGACTCGAATCAGTTTCAGTCTGTAAACAATTTCTGTAATAACTGACTAAACTACTAGTAGTTACGTAAATTATTCTAGCCTCGTATTTAACTTGCATTATTTATATTTGAAATAAGATTATATTACACGTAGACACAGAGATATGAGGATTTCAGACAAGAATATAAACAAAGTTTCTATCTAAAAACTATTAAATCTGTCCTGAATCAGGAATATAATAGGGAATAAACTATGGTTGACGGTATGAATATATTGATAAACGAGACGTTTACAAAATAACATATTTGAAAATCATATTATATTACCACAAAACAATCTGAAATTGTTTCAGCACTCTTTGGACGTATTGCACACAAGTAGCATCGTAGCAGGGGGAGAAAAGTTCAATGAAATCGACGGCACTTCTTTGCAGAATCACCTGAAAATACAATTAGCTCCTACCAGAAGAATATATACTGCCACATTTCATGCGATAAACCTCGCTAATGAATGGATAAATTTATGGTAAACGTATATCTTCTCAATAAAGAAGTAAAACAATGAAATGAGTGATCCTTGTTGCTTCTATTCGTATATCAAAGTTTTTCATGGAGAGTGAACCAAATATTGCTTTTCAATGTAACGATCTTTATAAATGAGACTAAAATTGAAAAAAGCTCCAAATTGAATTTATAGCATATTTATATCGTATATTAATATCAATTTCGATAAAATTCGCTTGATATTTCAATTTAAATTTAATTTTTAAGCGAATAAATTTAAAATTTATTACCCTGAATTTGGATACTATATTTATGATCGAATGAAATTGTTGGCTTTGTAGGTTAGAAAAAAATCTCTGATTCAATCAGTAAGAGACAATGTTAAGCGTTGCGGCAGTGGCAAAAAAAGATTGCAGAATTTATAACAATTTAAATAGACTTTACCTTTCACTACTAGATTAAAAATCTCAAAATTGGTTTTTGCTTCTATTAAATGGAAAAATACAATTAGCTTAACACTGTCCTTACGATCATTCAGGGCCGTAAGTTCGGCGAACAATAATGCTGAAAATCTAAGTTAAAAAAGAATGAATAAAATACATAAGTAGTTGCTCATAGCTGCATCCCCCAAATACAGCACTCTCAAGCATTAAATATGGAAATGGAGGCAGCTTCATTTTTTAAATGTTTTCTCTATTTACTATTTAACAGAAAAATATTTCATTAGTTGATTTTAAAAACTGACATAGAAACTTTTGTTTTCAAAATAATTAAGAAAAATATTACAAAATTTGACAAACTGTCATATAAAAACCTTAAATTTAAAAAAGGTTCATGATCCAAGGATGTGTCAGTAGCTTTTTTCTTCACTATAATGCCGAATGGAGACTAATATTGAAAATTACACAATAGATCACACAAGCTTTTAATTTAACTATTTGTCTCTAATCAGTTTCAGTCTGTAAACAATTTCTGTAATAAATGACTAAACTACTAGTAAATACGTCAACTTATTCTAGCCTGTATTTAACTTGCATTATTTATATTTCAAATAAGATTATAATTCACGTAGTTATAGAGATAGCAGGATTTCAGACAAGAATATAAACAAAGTTTCTATCTAAAAAATATTAAATCTGTTCTGAAGCAGGAACATAATAGGAAATAAACAATGGTTAAAGATATGAATATATTGATAAACGAGAAGTTTACAAAATAAAATGTTTGAAAATCAAATTATATATTACCACAAAAAAAATCTGAAATTGGTATAGCACTCATTGGACGTATTGCATACAAGTAGCATCGTAGCCGGTTGAGAAAAGTTCCATGGAATCGGCGGCACTTCTTTGCAGAATCACCTGAAAATACAATTAGCTCCTACCAGAAGAATATACATGCCACATTTCATGCGACCAAACCTCGCTAATGAATGGATAAAGTTATGGTAAACGTATATCTTCTCAATAAAGAAGTAAAACAATGAAATGAGTGATCCTTGTTCTTCTATTCGTACATCAAACTTTTCATGGAGATTGAACCAAATATTGCTTTTCAATGTAACGATCTTATAAATGAGACTAAAATGGAAAAAAGCTCCATAATTGAATTTATAGCATATTTTATATCGATATTAATATCAATTTCGATAAAATTCGCTTGATATTTACAATTTAAATTATAATTTTTAGTGAATATATTTAAAATTTATTACCCTCAATTTGGTACTAATTTTTGATCGAATAAAGAATATATTGGCTTTCGTAGGTTAGAAAAAAATCTCTGATTCAATCAGTAAGAGACAATGTTAAGCGTTGTGGCAGTGGCAATAAAAGATTGCAGAATTTACAACAATTTAAATAGACTTTACCTTTCACTACTAGATTGAAAACCTCAAAATTGGTTTTTACTTCCTTTAAATGGAAAAATACAATTAGCTTAACACTGTCCTTACGATCATTCAGGGCCGTAAGTTCGGCGAACAATAATGCTGAAAATCTAAGTTAAAAAAGAATGAATAAAATACCTAAGTAGTTGCTACATAGCTGCATCCCCCAAATACAGCACTCTCCAAGCATTAAATTATGGAAACATGGAGGCAGCTTCAATTTTTTAATGTTTTTCTCCTTTTCCTATTTAACAGAAAAATATTTCATTAGTTGATTTTACAAACTGACATAGAAACTTTTGTTTTCAAAATAATTAAGAAAAATATTTACAAAATTTGACAAACTGTCATATAAAAACCTAAATTTAAAAAAGGTTCATGTCCACAGGATGTTGTCAGTAGCTTTTTTCTTCACTATAATGCCGAATGGAAGACTAATATTGAAAATTACACAATAGATCAGACAAGCTTTTAAATTTAGCTAATTTGTCTCTAATCAGTTTCAGTCTGTAAACAATTTCTGTAATAAATGACTAAACTACTAGTAAATACGTCAATTATTCTAGCCTCGTATTTAACTTGCATTATTTATATTCCAAATAAGATTATAATACACGTAGATATAGAGATAGGAGGATTTCAGACAAGAATATAAACAAAGTTTCTATCTAAAAAATATTAAATCTGTCCTGAAGCAGGAACATAATAGGAAATAAACAATGGTTGAAGGTATGAATATATTGATAAACGAGAAGTTTACAAAATAACTTGTTTGAAAATCAAATTATATATTACCACAGAAAAATCTGAAATTGGTTTAGCACTTTTTGGACGTATTGCACACAAGTAGCATCGTAGCAGGGGGAGAAAAGTTCCATGAATCGGCGGCACTTCTTTGCAAGAATCACCTGAAAATACAATTAGCTCCTACCAGAAGAATAGTATACTGCCACATTCATGGCCCAAACCTCGCTAATGAATGGATAAATTTATGGTAAACGTATATCTTCTCAATAAAGAAGTAAAACAATGAAATGAGTGATCCTTGTTGCTTCTATTCGTATATCAAAGTTTTTCATGGAGAGTGAACCAAATATTGCTTTTCAATGTAACGATCTTTATAAATGAGACTAAAATTGAAAAAAGCTCCAGAATTGATTTTATAGCATATTTGATATCGTATATTAATATCAGTTTCGATAAAATTCGCTTGATATTTAACTGTTAAATTTTAATTTTTAGCGAATAAATTTAAAATTTATTACCCCTGAATTTGGTACTATATTTATGATCGAATGAAATTATTGGCTTTCGTAGGTTAGAAAAAAATCTCTGATTCAATCAGTAAGAGACAATGTTAAGCGTTGCGGCAGTGGCAAAAAAAGATTGCAGAATTTACGACAATTTAAATAGACTTTACCTTACACTACTAGATTAAAAATCTCAAAATTGGGTTTTGCTTCTATTAAATGGAAAAATACAATTAGCTTAACACTGTCCTTACGATCATTCAGTGCCGTAAGTTCGGCGAATATTAATGCTGAAAATCAAAGTTAAAAAAGAATGAATAAAATACCTAAGTAGTTGCTTCATAGCTGCATCCCCCAAATACAGTATTCTCCGTGCAATGAATTAAGGAAACATGGAGGCAGCTTCATTTTTTAAAATTGTTTTCTTCTTTTCCTATTTAAAAGAAAAATATTTCATTAGTTGATTTTACACACTGACATGAAGCTTTTGCTTTCAAAATAATTTAGAAAAATAATTACAAAATTTGACAAACTGTCATATAAAAACCTAAATTTAAAAAAGGTTCATATCCTTAGGATGATGTCAGTAGCTTTTTTATTCACTATAATGCCGAATGGTAGACTAATATTGAAATTTACACAATAGATCAGACATGCTTTTAAATTCAGCTATTTTGACTCGAATCAGTTTCAGTCTGTAAACAATTTCTGTAATAACTTACTAAACTACTAGTAGTTACGTAAATTATTCTAGATTCGTATTTAACTTGCATTATTTATATTTGAAATAAGAATATATTACACGTAGATACAGAGAAAGGAGGATTTCAGACAAGAATATAAACAAAGTTTCTATCTAAAAACTATTAAATCTGTCCTGAATCAGGAATATAATAGGGAATAAACTATGGTTGAAGGTATGAAAATATTGATAAACGAGACGTTTACAAAATAACATATTTGAAAATCATATTATATTACCACAAAACAATCTGAAATTGTTTCAGCACTCTTTGGACGTATTGCACACAAAAAGCATCGTAGCAGGGGGAGAATGTTCAATGAAATCGGCGGCACTTCTTTGCAGAATCACCTGAAAATACAATTAGCTCCTACCAGAAGAATATATACTGCCCCATCTCATGCGCCAGACCTCGCTAATGAATGGATAAATTTATGGTAAACGTATATCTTCTCAACAAAGAAGTAAAACAATGAAATGAGTGATCCTTGTTGCTTCTATTCGTATATCAAAGTTTTTTATAGAGAGTGAACCAAATATTGCTTTTCAATGAAACGATCTTAATAAATGAGACTAAAATTGAAAAAAGCTCCATAATTGAATTTATAGCATATTTTATATCGTATATTAATAACAATTTCGATAAAATTCGCTTGATATTTACAATTTAAATTATAATTTTTAGCGAATAAATTTAAAATTTATTACCGCTGAATTTGGTACTGTATTTATGATCGAATGAAATTATGGCTTTTGTAGGATAGAAAAAAATCTCTGATTCAATCAGTAACAGACAATGTTAAGCGTTGCGGCAGTGGCAAAAAAAGATTGCAGAATTTACAACAATTTAAATAGACTTTACCTTTCACTACTAGATTAAAAATCTCAAAATTGGTTTTTGCTTCTATTAAATGGAAAAATACAATTAGCTTAACACTGTCCTTACGATCATTCAGTGCCGTAAGTTCGGCGAATATTAATGCTGAAAATCAAAGTTAAAAAAGAATGAATAAAATACCTAAGTAGTTGCTTCATAGCTGCATCCCCCAAATACAGTATTCTCCGTGCAATGAATTAAGGAAACATGGAGGCAGCTTCATTTTTTAAAATTGTTTTCTTCTTTTCCTATTTAAAAGAAAAATATTTCATTAGTTGATTTTACACACTGACATGAAGCTTTTGCTTTAAAAATAATTTAGAAAAATAATTACAAAATTTGACAAACTGTCATATAAAAACCTAAATTTAAAAAAGGTTCATATCCTTAGGATGATGTCAGTAGCTTTTTTATTCACTATAATGCCGAATGGTAGACTAATATTGAAATTTACACAATAGATCAGACATGCTTTTAAATTTAGCTATTTTGACTCGAATCAGTTTCAGTCTGTAAACAATTTCTGTAATAACTTACTAAACTACTAGTAGTTACGTAAATTATTCTAGACTCGTATTTAACTTGCATTATTTATATTTGAAATAAGATTATATTAGCACAGCAGACGAAAAAGAAGTGAATAAGAATGAAACAAAAACAACCAATGAAATCACCTAAGAGAATGTAATTAAAAGTCGAAAGAGAAAAATCTGTAACAAGCCAATTTGTTCTTATCGTTTGCTAAATTTATTTTTATTTCGAAAAATGAATTTTAAATGCCATTTAAAAAACAAAAGATAATGCAAAAACCTTGCTTAAAGGAATAATTAGTAATAATCATTATTCATTAATATATGTCTAAATGTAAAAGAAAATTACGTCAACTAAATTAAAAAAAAAAAATAGAACGTCATGTGTCTCTTTCTAAACAAATAATACGAACAATCAATGAATATCATTGTAACATATACCATATACGTTATTTTAATCTGATTGAAGACGCAAATTTAAATAAAGCACTTAAAAAAACATGTAAAATCAAATCAAAATGACTGATAGAATCATTATCATAATTCAGGATGTGATAGAGATCTTATTTTGCTCTATATGAAAGAATTAGAAAATGGCGTAGTTTTTGAAAAATTATTAGGGATTTCTTGTTTTAAGAAATGAATAAATGATAAAATATTTCAAAGCTGGGCAGCTGAATCTAAAATAATGTGATCAGATTTTCAAAACGAAAACTAAGGACATTCAATCTCTAACCCCTTCCCCTACTTATCCGATAAATTTTCATCTCCTACACCTTCAGCTCCCCCAAATTTTAAACAATGGCATACTTGATAAGACAAGACTATTATTATATAAGCCAATAACCAGTGGGTAGTTACCATTATACTGAGTAATCAAATATAGAATTTAAAAGGACAAATAATAGTTTTAATGGGTATTTTTTTAACACAGAGTTCACAAATGTTTATTATATTATCCCCTTTTTTTCGGTATTTGAACGACTGTAACAAAATAGTGGACGTTTGGTGGAC